>JANHGB010040198.1:0-26392 GCA_026283785.1 Coracopsis vasa | reverse complement strand
GTGGTGTTCAAGGCCAGGTTGGACAGAGCCTTGGGTGACATGGTTTAGTGTGAGGTGTCCCTGCCCATGTCAGGGGGATTGGAACTAGATGATCTTAAGGTCCTTTCCAACCCTAACTATTCTATGATTCTATGAACTGTGGTTTTCAGCAATCGGATTATTCTAATGATGTGGAGAAGCCTTTTTAAGCCTAGGTTGCAGCCCTGACTGTGTTCTTGGCTACTGACTTCTTCTGTAGAATAAAAACCCCAGAACAGTCCAACTTCATTTCTCTAGGAGAATTGAATTAGCCACTTGTTGAAATCACATGCAGTTCAGGAGCCCACAAGGGCAGATGCTGGCTGGCTGGGCAGATGGGACTGGGAAGTAAGCCCAAAAGGGTTTGTGGAGTAAAGGTGCGGGGAGGTGGCAGACCAAACCTCAATGCCCTGCTTATATGAGTCCTGCTGCAACAGGCAGAATTTCAGCAGTGTTATAAATCTGGCAATTGTAAGGTTAAAAATGAACAGAAATGAAAAATGAAGCAATTATATGCATTGTCAAAAACAGATTTATTAGGACTTTACTTCCAGAAGTTCACATTCTTGCTAGGCTGACAAGAAGACAGAATCAGGAGACTGAGTTAATGAATGTAGCTGAAAGGATTAATCTGAGGTTCATATTCCTGCGTATTAGTCATTGAACTTGTTTTAACATCAGTAAAGTTTAACATCAGTAAACTGTTGATAAAGAATTTATTAATTTTTGGAAGATGAAAATACATTGTGTTTGTTTTTTAATGATCTTTCCACTTCATTGAAACAGCTTTACTTAGTATGTTAAGAGAGAGGTAGCCTCAGTATTAAATTGTTGAGATATGAATGGTGTTTGTTTAATCTGTGGAAGACTTTAATCTCCGATTGATGTGTATATCCTTAAATGTTAACTGTAACACTGATGTCCCATGCCTGTTTTATTTTAATTGTATTTTTGCTTTCGCTAATATGAAACTACCTATCCCCTGTGTTTACAGGACATGGGGTAGATCACTACTGTGAAGACAGGGAAATCCTGTCTGCATGGAGATTATGCAGCTGTCCTGATCTCCATGCAGCCAGGATTTCCCTGTCTTCACAGTAATGATCTGGCTGACTTCAAACAGGAGGAAGAGGACATGTAGCTTCTTATTTTCATGCCTTTCCCTTTAGCTTGTTGGAAAGGAGTTGGAGAAGGGAGGGCTGTTTTAACAGAAGGTTAAGGAGATAACTTGTAAGGTATAAGGTTAATGTGCTTCAATATTATAATTTGGTTTCTTTCCTTCATTATTGTGCTTCTAGGAAAATAACATCTTTTGTCTTAAACTCATGCTGATGCCAAGCAAACTACCATATTGTTCTGTGGGTGTGGCAGCCACAGATTTTAGTAACTAATTTCTGAAATTATTATTGCGATGTGTGAAATAATTAAACTACTAGCTAAAATGACTTGTAATGCTTGGATGCTGTTATTTCCTCCTGGCATGAGTAGGAGTTCACACAGTGAACAGATTAATAACTCTATCCACTATGTAGGAATAAATATGTTCTGGGCTATATAAAGAAGCGCAAGGCTGAATGGTTTAGTTCAGATGGATATAGAATAAACAAGAAGCTTTGCTGAAGCAAAACATGACACCTAAATCCTTGTATAGTCTCCATGGCTTGTTTAATATGTTCTGTGTAGTGAATGAGTATCTTCTCCCAAACTCTCTGGATTTTTGTATTGAGACTGCTGCATAGAACTGCAGGTCTGTATGGTGAAGTAGTTCTATGTGATTGAGAGGATCCACCACAGACTTACATTTATAGAGGTGAAAATCCTGTGGTTTGCTAAGACCAGCCCTCTGGAATCTTATGTGAAGGGGTGTGCTCTGCAGATATTAAAAAGTAACTATGGTGATTATTTGACAGCACTGGAGTTACACAGCCACCACAAAGTGTACTTTGGGGATTGAATATTGTGTGGTATCTGAGTGCTCTGACTGGCTTCTTTCTTTTGGCCTTTTTTATATATTATTCTTTACTATCATAAAAGCTATTAGAATCAATTTAAAACTTGAATGAAATCAAGAAAAAGAGCATGACCTCCTTTCATTAACTTCAGTGGGGAAAACATAGTATTTAAGTGTGATGTTAATCTACAGCATGTAACTGCTTAGAAGTAGACTACCTTGGACAAAGGTGCAAGTCTCTAAATCTCTTGAGGGCAGGGACTTGGTAGATCAGCAATAAATGTTCAGTTCAACTGGGGAGCACATACATGTCAAACTTGTTAAATAAGGCACAAGTCTTAGAAAGAAATAAATTAATAAAAAAATCTAAACCCTAGAAATCTGAATCTGATTAGGTATTTCAGGATCCACCAAGTAATTATGAATAAATAATAAAATTGCATGCATATGTTGAGACCAAATATAATTTCAAATGCCTTTAAGGTTTAATGAAAAAACCCTAAAATTTTTCCTTATTATGGCATCCCTGATTTATTTTCAGATTCCTAAATGGAAGGTGCAACTTGTAGTGCATTTTAATGACTCTTCTCTGCAAGTACTGTAGCTAAAATGTGACGTATCTTGATTGTCACAAAGCCTGTTAAATTGTAATTAGACCTTTATTATCTTTGATTACATGGCAAAAGGTTCGAATTCATTTTCATCTAAATCATCACTTTGTTTGGGGTTGCATTCATTGTTCCAGGACTAAAAAAGAAAATATTATGCAAATGAAACCCTCTACCCACTCAGGACAGTATTGAACCTATCTGAAAGCATCCGTTATTAATCTTGTTTATATGTGTGTGGCTGATCTAGGTATGGCTGCTGTGGATTTTAACCAGTGCAGAAGCAGGCAATGGCCTAAGATTTAAACCTTGTTTAATTCTTTTTCTTTTCTTCTTTTTACCATGACTGAATGCCAGAAATTGAGGGAACACAAAGTAAACAGATGGTGGTAGGTTTGAATATCGTTCTTTGTTTTGTGGTTATTAATCAGTCATGTTGCTTATTAAAAAATCCCTTTTGAGTCTACTCTGGAACAAGTGGCTTTTGAAATGATTCCTGCAGACAAATGTCTCAGAACCATCCCTGCCTTCTTGCAGTTAATATGCCAATAAAGTCAAACGAGCTACTCCAAAGCCCATGGCTGCTTAGAGGCTCTCCAACAAAGAATATTAAGCCTTTTAAGTTGTGTAATTTTAATTTGTTTGGCCTGATTGCTTCTGGCTTTGTATGATAAGGACCTGGCATAAACTGTATAAACCAGCAGTTAAAGCTGTCGCAGTGTCGGAAGTTTATTGCTGACTTTCTGCACTGAAGAAAACCTCTGTGCTATTCTTTGAGAAGCCATTAATGAAACACCTTGTGTAGTTAAATCCTGATGATCTTTATTCACCTTGAAATGCAGTGAAAAAAGAAAAAGCGTGTAATCATAAGGTGCATATCAGTTCATGTTTTGAGCTTGGAATTGTTGCCTCTGCTTGATAACACCTTATAGAGACACAGGATTCAGGAAAAATGAGCTTACTTTGAAATATCTGGCACCTAATACCTGACAATGTTACTACTTACCAGGAAGTTAGTGTCTGAAAAAACAATGATATGGCAAATAACAGAGGGCTAGGAGCTTTCCAGTTTCAGTTCAGAATATGTTGTCCCTGTCATTATAGGAACATGCATATAGTTGTCTCAAAAAGAGCCCCTGAAGACTGACATGCAATATAACTGCCTGATTTTATCTTAAGAATCTGTGGCTTTATTTGCCTGCCAACTTACAAATACTCTTACTGGTCTTAATTCTCAAACCTTTTTGGAGTCACCAGCTTGCATTTTGGGAATGGTGTAATTTTTCAGGTTCTTCTGAAGTATTCTGTTTGCAGTTTACTCAACTGTCAATCTTTGGTTGCTCGAGCTGAATTGTTACAAAAACCTTAGCAAACATCAAGATACAGATCTGAGGGAAGTGGTGTGCCCTTTTGGCACTTAAAGAAAGGGTAATTATTCTCTGCATACAGCAAATGAAGAATGCAGGCTGTTATTCTCCTCTTTTCAGAGGCAGGGCAACTATACTCAATGAGCAGCCCCATGGAACATATTGCTATTGAACAATATTCCTTGGTGAAATTTCTAGGTCTTCATAGTATTTTCCAGTCGGTTGAAAATGTGTTTATCCTTTCGTGTCTTCTCTTCCAACAGCTGTTAGGTATGTTGGGAATTTTTGCTTTATGTACTTGTGTGTCAGTCCTGGGGCTCAGCTACCTTCCTGCTACAGCACTACTGAAAATAGTTTTAGCCATATGTGGAAGGTGAAAGATTTTATTGCATTCATCAAATCTTATTTGTTCCAGAGCCACTGGGACATGAGCTGAAAGGTCACAGAATTTGTAATAACCCTACATACAGCAGCAGGTAGGATATGAACTTGATTAGCCATACACTATTAGTTAACAGTAATTACGGTCTTCTGGTCTTTCATGCAAAATTTAAATAGTTGATCATAGGAAATGGAAGTGAACTTATTTCCAGTTACTACAGGTAGGAGAAAATGAAACACTAGTTAAAAGTAAATTTGATAGCCCAAAGTGTGTGTTTGTGAAAACTGACTTGCGTTTTACCTAACATGTGTTGTCTTTGGGAATATATATAAAATATACATTTTGTAAGAATTTTCTGAAACTAAGTATTTAGCCAGCTTCTGTGTTTAGAGACATTTGAATTTCCAGATATTATCTTCTAAAAATAACTACATTTCCTTCTAGGAATCTTTGCTTGGTGTGGTGTTTATTCTGTTGGGGTTTTTTTTCCTCCTGGCTCTGAATAGCCTTTCTCAATGGAATGTCTTGTCAAGTTCACAGCACCAGGGAATGAGCAATTTCTGACTGCAGTAACTTGCTTGTTGGGATTGCAACTGAAATTTTTATGATGTGAGGTCATTAGTGCTTGAATGCATCTTGTAACTATCGGATGGCTGCTTGGAGGCCTGTATAAAAATGAGTTTTTTAGCTTAGTCATTATTTTAATGTGATTGGATGGATTACAGAAAACAACCCCTGGAAGTGTCAGTGGCTTTCCACCATTTCCCGGCTGTTCTGCATAGCTGAACTAGAGCACGGAGGAACAAACTGTTGTCACTTAAAAAACCCTAGCATATCTATGTGTATCCAATACATACTTACTATCAATATGGTGCCTATCAAGCACAACACAAATACAAACTTCCTTTTTTTTGTATTTAAGTCAGCATTTTTATAACCAAACAAATCTGCATATTCTTGGTGCTAACAGAGAGTATCAACCTCCTCCACTTAAAAGTTATCCCTGATGTCACTTGATTTATTCCACAAATAAATGGGGAAGATGGAGTAACTTTAATGAGATTTTGCGGGGAAATATGAGTTTTCTTAACAGATCCATGCAGTAAGTTAGAAACAAATAATGAACACTGGAATCAATAGTAGTCTTGTGGTCTCAATTTACATGCGTAAAGCATTTTGAAGTGCTAGGTAGGAATAGGAGTTTGGGAAAGATTACTTACCCTCCATTCTTCCTCCTTGTAAACATGCATTTTATTATTATAATTGTGCATATATTATATATCATAATATATTATATATTATAATATACATATTGTATATAATATATAAAATATATATTATAATAATGCACGTTTATTATTATAGATGTGCATAAATCATGTGTTTCATTCTTCTCCCTCCTCTTCTCCCCCAGTGTAAAGCCTGTGGTTTATTTTCTTAATTTCAGAGGCTGACTTTTCTTCTAGCTTATTTATTGTCTATTCAGAGGTTTGAATCTAGGTGCAAAATTATCAGCAATTTTCTGTTTCTCATTTTTTATTTAAGCAGTGTGACAAATACTGGTGCTGTAGAAGGTCCATGGTGCTGGTATTTTACCCTTTTAATGTGCTTTTTCTCAAATACTGCCTAAAGATTGTATTTATGCTTCATATTGATGCACTTGAAGGAAAGAAAAAGAGTGAAGAGAATGTAAGGAGCTCCTGGTCAAGTGCTGTTACCACATTAATAAAAACAAATTGACCAAACCACTCTCTGAATTTGCAACTGCAAGATACAGAGAGGAGGTGATTTTTGAAGAGTAATGGGATTTATCTGAGGCAGTTCAATATCTGCCTGAGCCTAAGATGGGTTTATCCTGATTTCTGCAGTGGTCTCCCTAGAACTGAGGTTTATACATCAAGATACATGTACATCTTTCCTGTTGCCTTCCTCTTGTACCTGTGCATGCTCTATAGTTCACAAAATTATGGATGTGGTTTTGGTAGGCACTAGTGCGCATCCTAATGTGTCTGGATATGGTGCTGGTCACTGATTTTGACTATCAGATTTCTAGCTGTTTTCTCTGTGAGTATGTCTCATGGCACACATTACAAGTAGTGTTGGTGTTGACCTTTCTATATTACTAACATCTGTAAATATTGTATATTTTAAAAAATCAATATTATCTTTAAATATCTTACCATCAGATTCTTCAGATATGAGTGCACACCATCTCAGCAAAGGTTTTAGTAGCTTGCAGCTCCTTCCTTGCAAGTGTGCTGCAGAATCGTCCTCCTTTTGCTCTTCCAAAGAGTGAGGTTTTATTAGTGGGTTGTGGCAAGGCTGATGTGCAGGGATTTGAGAGACATTTACTTTTCATGGATGCTCAGAATCAAAGGAGAAATCTCATGCCTATCTTCGCTAGTATATACAATATATTCTTTCAGAGGCAGTCAGGAGGGAAAGACAAGAAATTAATGTCAAATACACAAGTTAGTCAAGGGTGGTCTGAAGTGGCAGTGTGTTTGTGTTTAATTGTCTCAGTGCTGTGTAGCTTGAATAGGTTTTTTTTGTGAAGCTGTCTGGCCACGTTGCAGTAGTGAGACTTGCACATCTAACCTATGCAGTTCCAGTATGCATCAGTATATAGTATATACGTCAACACAGCTTATGTGAGATATTTTTGGCAGAGGAATTTCAAGAGAAAGAGTTTCTGTTCACCTATTTGAACCAGGGAACTACCTTTGCAACGTTGCTCTCTATAGCAAGAGTATAGGCAAGTCACTTCCTCAATTAAGCAAGATACATGTATATAATTATCTGAAAATGTGATTGAACTTTAATTTCCTACTTTGTGGCTCTTTTTCTGTCCTGGGTACAATCCAAAGAAACAGCTGCAGCTGGGTCTTAATTAACAATTGCCTAGATGGAAATGGATTCCACCTCACTCTCCCAAACGTGATACCTTCATGATAGATAACACAATGTGGGATAACTAAGATCCCTTCTCTTACAGTGATCAGAGGTGAACACCTCAGGAAGAGGGTAAGAAAAAGTCTAAAAATGCTTTCTCTCCTCTCTCCTGTCTCCCATACCTTCCCTATATGTTCAAACATTTTGAGCTTTCTGACTCTTGAGGAAAGTTTTTTCAAGTCTAAAGAAGCTTCTCTGTATTTTGTAACAGTCGTTGATTTCTTTTCTACTCAACTTGGCTGCTTCATCTTAAATCCCTGTAAACAGCATCCACAACAACCTGGAGCAAACAGTACTTTTAAGTAACAGAAGCTAAAGCAGCATGACAGTTAAGTGGATTTGTGGAAGATAATTTGCTAAAATAGCATTATGTCACCACTTCTCTTATAAGGCGATAATGAAAATGAATTCAGTCCTCTAATCTTGGATACAATTTGGCCTTAGGAAGCTAAAGTGAGCAAAAAAATGAAAAAAGATGCAAAGCTCCTTCTGCAGTCCACTTGAGTTATTTTTTTCTTTAACAGGGTTATTGTAAGTAGTAACTGAGATTGGACACGGCTTAAGAGGTGTACAATTAAAATTAAGTACAGATGAACACACGTGTTGACATCAGTATATATAACCAATGAAATTACTGAGGTATAATTCACAATACCAGAAGGTATTCACGGCCGTGTAGAAAAGCTATCATAAGCTAAATTTAGTATAATACCCAAATACTGTTAACACAGTCCTACATCAGCTGTACAATGAATGCTGCCAGTGTTTGGGATGAGAGCTCTTGGATGACCTGAAGGTGCCCTTTCCATACCCAAGACCATGGTTCATCTGCCTCCATCATGGAAAGGGCCTTGCTGGTACCAGCTCTGGACTTGTGGTGTTCTTCTGCTTGTTGTATTATGGTGAACTGAAATCACCTCTTCAGCTGGGCTGAAAACTGCAGTAGTCCATGAGGTTTGTAGTTGTCCTGACTGCAGAAATGGCAACATGGATCAGCAGTGGGGATTTGTAGTGAGTACCTACTGCAATAGCTGCTATTGGTGAGTCAGGTCCTTTGGATTATGTGGGGAGATAGGAACTCAACTCATGCCTGTTAGGGGGACAGGCAAACACTGAACCCAGATGCAGATATGCCAAGGGAAGTTTGAGAGGGCCTTGGTAGCTTGGCATTACTGTCAACTAGTATACAGATAGCTGCTTAAAAATGTTTAGAGGTATTTTTGTTCTAAATATAGATTTTTACATTTTTTCCAGGCACCAGTAATACCTGTGTCTGTGCAGCTTGAATAACTGTGTTCAGCATACAAATTTGCTTCATGGAGAGCCAAAGAAAAAGGAAGATGTAGTGATGAAGAGAATTAAAACGCACAAAGCACTGATTATCTCTTCCAAATAGATTAATGTCTACTCTGCTTTAGGCTTTTGTGTTCTGGGCAAATTTTCCTCTGGTGTTAAAAGGACTTCATTTTAACTTTAACTGTCCAGGTACTTATAAAACAGAAATAAATACACCTCCTTTTTCATTTTGGTACAGCTTAAGCAGATGAAAGATAACTTATTTCCTGTTTTGTTACAATACAGACAGGCAGATTAATAGTTTGATCTGGTACCTCTGACAGAATACACATTTTGTTGCTTGAATTTCAGCATTCGATTATAACACTGACGACCACAATACTATCTTATTTTTCAAGGAGCTCTTTTGAGTTTTTTAAATCCCTTAAATACCTATTAGATGTTTCCGTAATGAAAACAGAATGCAATAATATCTTCAGCACAGATTGCTATTATGAGGTATAATGCTGGGATGTTTTCCATTGAAGAGTGTTTTTGTGCTTTGCCACATTCTGTTAAGTAATTGACTTCAGGGTCTGTCACTTTGTTTTCCATCACTTCCACTGATGTGATTAATCAGGAGCTCTTTGGTTAGCTAGGTTTTCATCCCAAATGGCTGAATGGGATGTAATCAGCCTTTTCCTTTAACCACATGGTGTGGGTAAATCCAGTTCAGGTGATGAGCACTGATTTCATATGGAAAACTAGTGGTTAAACTTATAAGAGATGAAAATATGTGCACCGGTTTGAAAAAGGTAAGATACCATATTTATCTTTTCCTTCCTCTATTTTCTTTTACCAGGATATTTTCTCCTTTACTTGTCTGGTTAACCAAATTTGTACTTCAATAACTGAGCATTTTATGTACAAACAAGGTGCAGTTTTTCTCTCTAAGGTTCATTGAATATGACTACAAATGGAATGGATTTTTCTCAGTTTTTATCTGCGGCTAGAGAAATTTTGCAAAAACCAAAACAAGCGATACTTTGTTCCGTCAGTGCAGGCATAGGCAAGAATGTGATCCTGGTGGATTGTCAGCTGTCCATGTGGGTTTAAATAAGCTGTTTTAAAAGAGTAGCAGCTAATATCCCAGGTGTCATGCAGTATCATTTTTCCTTGTGTATATGAGCTGAGGTTACCAGCAATGGAAGGAGCTGTGCTGCGGAATTCCCTAGTGAAGTAAAACAATTTTATGTGAGGATGTTTTTGAGGGAAATTCCGATTTTTTCATTAAGGAGAAGTTCTTCCTCTTCTCCCCTTTTTATGCACTAATTGCTGTGTGACTAATGCCCAAGGAAATTTAACTTGGGATTATAGAAGACTTTAAGCTAAAAGGACTTTACCTTTTCAGCTCTATCTCTCTAGATGTTGCATGCTTTGATAATAAGGAAGGGCCCTTTACACACACTAATCCATAGGCTGCATGCTGCTTCTGCTAAAGAAAACATAAGCTGGAAATTCCAAAACTTCAGAGAACTATGTGTCCCTGAGATACAAGATTCCCACACTAGGGGCTTAGAACTTCATTTAAAAATTTAGGCATGGCACAATGAGCAGCTGAAGAGCAATGCAGCGTAGGTAAGCAAAGAGTAGTCTGTAAGGAAGAGATTTTATCTGTCTCTGGCTGAGATTTGGACCCTAACTTCAAAGGAGGTCTTGGGTGATCTGTCAGTGGGAACTTCAAGTCAGTGTGAAGTGGGAATCCTGTGTCAGAACTTTTTTATCTTATATCTATATTGGATGCATCCTGTTTTTGCTAACCAATCCTAGTAGAAGTCCTTGCTTGTGTGTCTCTGGAACTGCTTATGTTTGCAGCTTTCATTTCTGCTGTTGTTTATTCTCTTTCATATTAGTCTTAGCATGTCCGAAATCAAGTTGGACGTGCTGTCTGTAACTCTTCCAGTCAGGCACTTTAAGCTTTCCTCTGCATTGATTTAAATAATTTAAAATGTTATCTTTCTCATAGGTCTCTAGCCCTGAGCATCTGAGCCTCATCGTGTTTAGACTCACATATAAATGACCTGTTAGCTGAGCTGGGTTTTTGATAACGTAAAAAATGACATGCTGCCCCTAGAGCTCGCATGGCAGAGCATACACTCTGTAGCCATGGGCTGTAACAATTCACAGCGCAATGGGGTTGGCACAGCGCAGTCTGCAACACACATACGCACTTGAGTGAGTTATATCAGCATTAGCTTTTTGCCTTGAGCCATGCTGTCTTTTGTGTGCTTGCTGTCGAGTCTTACATATGTCAATGTCCTCTGCTTGGAGTACAAAAATAACTTACAGATGACTGCTGGCTCAGTCCAAAAGTTGGTCTTAAAACAAAGGTCTAATCCTGAAATTAACAGATCAGAACTGTTGAGTTCCTGCTGGCCAGGTGCTTTGTCCTTTGGTGCAAGGAGGATCTTTCAATTTTGAGGGGACTGAGTTATTCCATCATTTATCTTTGGCTCTTAAAGGAATTGAGAAGTATAGAAAATTAGGAGAGCAAAGGAGTTGCTCTTGCAATACAAAATTCATTTCAACTTTCTCATGAGAGTACTTCCTTTAGTCCCATGAATCTCATTTTTGCATATACACCTTGCTCTGTATCACAGTCAGATGTCTTTGACTTCAAATTGTTAAATATAGTAAGTTATACTGGATATAAGTAAGAGTAAAAACTATGACACAATCTCCTATACCCTATAGGGTAAAAATAAAGAATGTAATCCCCCTCAACTACACAGCTTTCTCAGCCAAATGACCCTTGTCACAAACCATACTTTGATGGTAAGAAGGACCCTTTTATCCATCTGTGTAGGAGATTGGTGTTGCTGCTGGTTTACTACTTTGAGAAGTGGTCCCCAAGTGCTTTCACATTAACACTCTGCATCCGTTGAATACTTCATCCTAAAGAGTGAGCAGCGTAGCAACCTGTTTATATTCACACGCCCCAGTTTGGAGAGAGTCCAATTTCCATGATTTCTGTTGGCTTTGTGCCAGGAAGATGCGTTGCCGTTAAATATTATACACATCAGTGCAGGTATGAGTAGTGTAAAATAACTGCATTTTATATTTTTGTCTTCTACTTTATTTTGTAACCTCAGTGGATTTGAGTGAAAAATGTTGCCTGTTGTACATGGTGCCTGTTGTGTTTTCCTACCCTCCTCCTTATGGCCCTACGCTTACCTAGCAAAAAACCAAACATGTCTTATATGAGCCTCCTAGTTCCCTGTGCGTCTTTTTAACAAAGATTATCTCACATTGTATCCTTAGAAAGCCTAGAATAGCAGTGTCTAGACATTTTTATCAATAGATTAATGCTCACTGAACTTGCATTATTTCAAAGAATAGTTCATCTTGAAATAGGTCCTTGTGTGGGAAACAAAATTCCAGGTTCCTTATATCATCTCATATGCAGTCTTGTGATGCCAAAATCTTGGATTTGTTCTGATTTACAATATGTTGAATAGCGAAGCAGTTCAACCCTTCTCTTTCAAGTGATGTTGTGGTAAAGCTAGGAATGCATTGAAAATACATATTAATTAATTTGGTATCTTTAAAAGTATTTTCTGTCTTCAGCTTTTAAGTTTTTTGAAGTCTTCTTCTAACCATTAATGCTTGCTGGTTGGGTTTTTTTTTTGGGGTTGTGGTTGGTTTTTTTTTTTTTTGGTTTTCTTTTTTTTTTACTGTTTATTTGAATTTTTCCATTTTACTATTTTTCCTTCAGGGCTAGCAATAGCTAAGTTAAAGTCACAGTATAAGTTTGGTTCTTATTCTGGTTTAATATCATGTAACTCTAATCCATCCTGTTGATAAAATAACCACCTTTAGCCACAGCAAACTGCAGCATCGCTTTTAAGCAGGTCAACTACTGAAGTGATAATCCCATGGCAGAAGAGGATGTATGAGGCAATAAATTTCTCCTTGTTTCATAAACATGGAGACCTGTAACTCCTCTATTTGTGCCTCGAGGAGACATTTACTTGTCTGTGGTACAGCAGCTTCTTTGGGGATAGTCATCTTCTATGACGAACAAAGGAAATAATTTGCGATGAATTTTTCAGGCTTACTTTTTATTTGATACTGATATAGCAAGGGAACAGCAGGAAGCACAGTGCAGCAAAAAGGCTTGAACTGCAGATGCCCTCTGAAAATCTGACTGTAGGACTGGAAAACTTCTTTGGGGGAGAGGGAAGTTAGCCTGGTGGAGTCCTTAGCATCCCTCTTGGCTAAGAAACTCAGAGTTTTAGATACATCTGGCAGTAACTGCTCCATTTGGGATGGATTGTAAAGAAGCGTGGAATTTGTATAGAAAACAAACTGTAAAACTGCAGCATGAAGTAGTTTGTATTCCTAAATAATTTATATTTAGGTGTGTTATCTCTTTCTCTCAATGTTTTTGATTTCTTTTTTTCTTTTAAAAATGCAGTCAGCTGAAATGCAGACTTTTTTCTGAGCTCAAAAAGCTCATCTTTTATATTGCAGTTGCAAAGTCCTTGTGTTTCAGCCACAAGTCTGCTAGGATTTACTGTTCTCCAAATAAAAACCAGATGAGTAGAAACTTGCAGTTTATTAAATTAAGTGGATCAGCAGGATTTATACATGTGGTTTCACCCTAGAATTTTGCGAGCAAGATAAATTACACTGGGAGGAGATGAATATTTTACAGCAAAAGATTGGAGGGGGTAGGTTGTCTATCTAGTGAGCAGGGGAAGGGGCTGTGTGCTTGGTCAGGAGCAGCAGCCTTTCCTGGACTACCATCTGTTTGGAGGCAAACGGGGAATGAATAAAAGCTCTTTTAAATGTGCATTGCCATCCTGGGCTTGTACCAGGTGTGGCAGTGCTGTCCCATTCCCAGACTGGTCTAAATGAGAATTCAGAAATGATGCAGCAGAAATTGGTAAACACTGCAAGTATATGTTTCAGTGGTGTTGGAGAAAGAAATCATTGAAATCATATTCTTATTGAGCATCAACATTAAATTTCATTGAGTAGAGGCTATTGTGAGCGGTGCTTAATGCTGTTTTAGCACTTATATTTGCCAACTTTCCTCTATACCTACAGCTTCCTCAGGTGTCCAGGGCACTTATAATTGTGTTAAAGTACCTGTCTGTGAGTGTCCTAATTCATTCCTTGCAAACTGATTTCTGAAGTCAGCAGACGTATTAGTAGCACCCACTGCTGCTTTGTAGCAGCTAAAGACTTTGAAGCTTTCAAAAAATTTCAAAGTGTAGAAGATATTTATAGAAACTGGCTCACTGAGAGCTGAAATGAGGTCCCCTTGTGCAGTACTGGTGATTTCAGAGAGTACGATCACATTATTAGTGGAAGCTTTGGCTGATGGTCTGCTGCATTCCCAGTTGTGGGCATGTGCCCTTTGCGTATAGGGGTAGATGCACATACTGATGAAGTCCAGTTATTCTGTGCTCATGACAGGCTGTGAATAATGTAATTATGCGATTGGATTTCCTGTGGATCATGCAAAGAGATAAATGGTGTACAAGCCACATCAGTATTGATTCATGCACCATTTGCCTCTTAGCTCACTCAGAGAAACACAATTACTGCTGTTACACTTCATTTAAAAGAATTGCAACTTTTCAACAGTGCAAACAGCTATTGTGTCTGAATTGATATTCTTCCTGGGCCAAACCGTAATGTGTTGTTTTATGTTTTCCTGATTGTAACCAAAGAAAACTTAAAAGGGTTATAAAGCTATATCTTTCCTGTTACTGTTCTCCCTGTGCTGCCCTACAGAACTACAGAGCATTTTCAAAACTCAAAGCGTAGCAAACACATTTCCATCATTTATAATACACATTATTTTTATATTTGTATAAATGATTGTATTGAATGCAGCATTTTGCTGATTTAAGGCTAAAGCTGGGTTTTAGGCTCTCTGCAGACACCTGCAATTTCCATTTCTTTGAAAAAGCACAATAAGCAGGTAGTAATCTCTAGATCCCAACATGTTTGCATGAAATTTTAAGTTTCGGCCTCTCAAACTTTGGGGCAGAAGAGTTTGATTAAAAATATGGGCTATGGTACATGTCAGTGAACTGAAATGGTAGCAAGTCTTTAAACTGAGAAAGCACTGATGAAAGTATGTGCCAATACAGATCTCTGTGTACATGCAAGAAGGAACACTAGTGGTACAGCTGTGAAAGTGCCATAATAGTATGAGCATACAGTGTTTGGATTTCCAAGAAAACTTCTGCACCAGGAATAGGAGGTTTAAGTTGTCTCTTTTGTGGTGACTCATTTTGGAAGGAGGAATTCCAAACTGCACTGAAGAAACAGAAAAAGCAGCACTTTGGGGCCAGCCAAAGAAGCTCTTCCTCAGACTCTGCCATGACACTACAGAAACTGTCCTCAGAGGTACCTTTTGGCATTAATTCCAGACTTAATCCTTGAGGGAATATTGCACAGCAGATCATAATGCATTAGATTTTAAGAACAAGTTTTCCTCTTTGAATGAGTCATACTTGGAAATATGTTTTGTAATCAGAGAGAAAAGCAATTTTGTTCAGAAATGTTCCTTTCAAATAAAAGACACCAAGGAGGGTTTGTTTTGTGCTACAGTAATTTCTCTGCTGTATTTTGCTCTGTTTCATTTACCCTCTTGAAAGAAACTTTAAAAATGACTCATCATCATAACAAGGATTATGCAATCAGGAGCTTTTCCTTCCTTGCAGCTTGGCAAATTTGTCATCTTTAGTGCAGTTTCTCTGATATAAATGAGGAGAGAAACTGGCCTACAGTTGAGCAGTGATGGGGAGCACTGGTGCTGCTGGAGGAGACAGATCTGTGGGTTTTTTGTCTCCTTCTTTGGTCCTAGTGTCATTGAAAGGAGAAGATATGTCAGTAAATGGAGCAGGTAAAGTGTTACAACAAACTCATCAAACAATTTCTATTTTGGCCTAAATTGCTTTTCAAAAAAAAATTACCTGTTAAAAAGCCAGGTTATACAGAGATGCTTAGCATTGACAGAGGACAGTGGGACTTCACCAGTGACTTGGAAAGAAGTAGAGCTGGGGTTAGGGTGAAGTGTCTGCCTCCATTTTGACATATAGGTGCCTCATTTTTATTATTGATGTTCAAGGAAAAAGCTATCTATTTAGCTGATTTATCAAAATATTTCCACTTGACAAGACAATATTTTATGAGAAAAAAAGTGTACAACTCATGGAAATTTTACAGTCTGCCAAATGTGGAGCCTCATTTTTGGCTTTGTTTTACCCTTGGTAATATTCTAAGACATTGAACACAATGACAAATCCATATATCTTCAGAGATTTGAAAAGAAGGCAAGTCCAGCTTGCCACTCAAGCTGCTTTGCCACAGCCCAGTCCTTGCACTTGTCCTGTCAGGTCGATTTTCTTCATCTGCCCTTTTCCTAGAGAGTTTATCTCTTTATGTGATGTATTTTATCACTTTATGTGATGTAATTTATAAATCCAAACAGTTACTGCTTTAGCTACTGAGTCACTAAATGACTTCACTCCAGAGTATCCCGGAATACAGCTAATATATATAGTCTAGCTATTTCCAGAGTATGTAGAAGATGGCACATAAGTTAAGAAATCTATAATTTGAGTTGTTCCATTAAAATACAAAAGATTCAACTTGGGTTTTGAATGAAATACACATTTACTAGTGAAAGGTTAATAAATATTGTATGAGTGCAATCTCCACAGAAGGGATACTCAGACGTACAGAAATAACGGTGCGGGCTATGGGTAAAACTAATGCAGCAGTAGAAGATGCAAGAAGGGTAGGTTAGCTTCTGGGGATGGTTCTGGGAGAGGAGTGAGTGCAAGGGGTCTGAAAGCCTGTCATTGTATTCTTTTGATTTTGGGTACAGGGCTCATTCGTCTGAAGCAGAATGAAGCTTCCTGCACACTGACAAAAAAATAGTCATCCCATGATTTGGCTGTAAAGGAGAAATTAAACTCTCCTCTTGCTGTGTTGCCACTGCCTGTATTAGCTGCGAGGAAGGGCAGATTTGTGTGTATTAGGAAGGATAAAGCTCATCTCTGCTCATGTAAAAAGGCTTTCCAGTGCTTTGTGCCAGGGTTGAAAGCCGGAGGTTCATGGTGCCAACAGAAACGTTGGAAAACCCAGGAGACTGTGTCTCTGAGAGACATACTGCGTGCCTGCCAGCTATCTGAGGATTTGAGGCTTTTCAGAGCCAGACATGTGACACTCCAGTTCTGCCCCTCATGTGTTACTGGTTTTAATAAATCAACATCTGTACAGATTGGCGTTTTGTTCTGTACCAGTGTTTCCCTTGTCTGCCTGTCGGGTCCTGCTCTCCTCCCAGTACGTGTGGGCAGTAGCTCTCTGACTTTGCACTGTGGTGGCTATTCTTCTTTTTGACCCATGCATGGCCATGATAAGCATGCCTATTAGTGTCAAACTGCTGCATACACTTCTGTTTAAGTGGCATCTGCTTTTTCATCTGAGCTGTGAAACAGTGTCTTGCTTGCAGTTATTTCTGTGAGCATTTTCTGCTTGTTGGAGGAGTGATGATCATCCACAAATCATGGTTAAGCCCAGCCAGTAACTTGGAACCACGCAGCTGCTCGCTCAGATAGCACCCGCGGAAACCAAGCAGATGAGTGCAAGAGCTTTTATGCTTTATTTAGTGCATGTTAGTAAAAGCTTTCATTTGTTCTGGAGCACTGATGTTCCTGGTGACTGACAGCATTTGTTCTTTCTCCTGTTTTGTTCCTTTATGTTCATAACTGAGTCCTGCTCCTGCATGTTTGGGGTAGTTTGAGAGGCAGCAACATGTGATGAGCAGATCACAGCCGTGTGCTGGGAGAAGCCAGCCAAACCTGTTTGCTGGCAGGAGGAGCCTGCAAAGATTGAGCAGATGTGCTGCTCTGCAGGTCACTTAGCTGATTGAGCCCAAGGATGGCAGCACTGACCCACCTAAGGGGATGCAGTGGTCAAGGGTTGCATATATGCCTCTCTTTTCTTTTGTCCTTGGTGATTGCTTTGTGTTTTCCCTGTTTAAAAAACTAATCTGTTTGTTTTTTCATTCAAGTTGAGTCATGGTAGGGAGCTCACTGTAAGGAGATAATTTAGCGAAATCCATTGAAAAGCCTGGAATAAGTTGGGATCCTACCATGCTTTTTTTTTTTTTTTTTCTTTTTCCTCTTGTATTTGCAGTGATAGCTCTTGGGATGCACTAATTTCAAAACAATCTCAGCCTCCTGGGTAATCCTTTTATTGGCTCAGGGAGAGAATGATGATCTGTATGCAGTTGGTAGCATGGTATTACAAACTCCAGTAATTGCACCCAAGTGTTATCTTAGAATGATGTAAAAGGATGTGAAAGTGCCAAGCTGGTGTAACATTGCAGTGTGGCTGGAAGCAGATGTTTAATTAGATATGTGTGCTCTAAGGGCTAAAAGTTATGCAGAGCATTTAAAAAAAATACTCTTGGTCATTCATATTATGCAAAACTACTGTCTTCTGTATCTCGATTAATTGACTGCAAAGGCTCTGTTTTAAAGCTGTAAAGATAAGAACATTTTATTAGTTGAGAGGCAGCAAAATATCTGTTAACATAGTATCTGTTAACACAAAAATTTGACAAATAACATTAAGTTGCCTTCCCATGGAGTTAGTGTTAGCATGAAAGACTGATATACCCCCTGGACTGTTAGCGATTTACCATTTAGATTAGTTCAGGATGAGGGACTAGATGTGCATTTTTGATCTCTTCCAGTGGCATCTGTGATTCTGTGATACAATCTCAACCCCAAGAGAAGGATGTGCATCTCAGAATTGCCTGTGCTATCAGTGGGGTCGCATTTCACAGTGAAAGCCCATGATCTGAGTTACTTTCTGTGAAAGATATGTGAGAAAACTTTCCTCATATTTTATAAGCAATGCAAATCAGGGATGCTAATGATCTTTAGGTTTGCACCTCAATTTCTTCCTTGGCACCAAAGGAGAATGCAAACCTTGCTCTGCCAAGAAATGGCCTTTAGCTGTTTATTGTTGTAGTAGTTTTTGCATTTGTATGCTGCAGATAAGAGAACCAGCATGAGTAAATAGCAGAAAAGTATTTATTTTCTGCCCCTTGAGTTTACGCAAGTTCTTATTTGCTGAAATCAACACAAATTATCATGGGATATATAGTTAATTTAAAACTGCTGTCCAGTCCAAAAACTATTTTCAGGTGACCCACAAATAACATGTGCTTGATTTGCGTGTGTGGCAGCCTGGGGTTTATTCCAAAGCATAAGGCACTTGCCAGGCACATGCAGCAGCGTTGATGTTATTTATGTCATTTGGCAGATTGATTGAATTTGTTGTATTCAATACATTTCATTGAAATGCAGGTAGGCAAGGTACATTTGCATAATGTATACGTTATATAGACACATGCCCAGCCTGAAAATGCATATTAGATGTTAGTGGTGGGTAAAAGATTGAAGTGGAGATTTTGGCCAATCCCACTGGCACTGGGAGGTGGGTGCTGGACATCAGAAGGGTCAGCTTGGCTCAAAGGGCCAAAATTCTACAAAATTCCCAGAGTGCTAAATGCAACCTCATAGCCTTCCTACCTAATCTGTGGGCCTGCCTAGTTCTTTTCTCTTCCTGACTCCTCTCTAGTGTAGGTTTTGCAGTTGTGAGCAGCTCCTGCTGGCCCTGAGATCTCTGGGCACTGATGGCTGTTGCCTGACAGAGCTCATACTGCATTTCCCAAGCATGCACACCTCCATGTTAAGCAAAAAGTATATGCGAATGTGTACATCACTTACGTGCCTTGCCTAAATCAGTGCAAAATTCCTCCAAATAGGTGTTGAGACTTGATTTACTATGTATGCTTGGTATATACACTATTTCTCTGTCTCTGAATGGTTGCAGTATCTCTTTGGGAATTGCCTGTCTGTTTTAGACTCCTTTGGACAGTTTCTGGAGTACTTTTTGTGAGGAGGAGACAGTTCCTGAAGTGGATGTTCTCTAGAAAATGCTGATGCTGTCGCTGTGCCAGCTCCATTTGGCTGGCATCAGTGCTGTCTTCTTCATGGGGAGATCTTGACAAAAGAGCTGCTATCAGTTCCAGTGCTTTACAGCTGTTGAATCTTGCCGTTGTAAGCTGTGTGTTTGAAACATTGAGGGAGAGGCAGCTTGCTTTTGTGCATGGATTTTGGCAGTTTTTTCCCAGAAGCCTGATGCTGCTGTGAGATGTCAGCCTTCTCTCCTTATCATGGGAATCTCTAACTTGCAGCATGGTAGCTTCAAGCAAATTGTTCATGGTGCCAACACCTTGCATTTACAAGCCATGTCATGCATGAGGTCGTAGTGTAAGGATCTTTTTGTAGTTTCCCTGTGAAATGCTGTGGGATAAAATACAGCACAAGTTATTTATACTTTTGAAACTAGAGAAGGAATCAGGTTGCTTGAGAATATTTGGTCAGGATATAGCTTTGAAAATATTTCCATCCTGCTTTAGGTATTTGTTGTGGCTTCTACTCTTCTGTAATGAAGATGGTAATTCTTGTGAACTGGAACAAGATCAGAGAGAGAAAGAATTAACTTTCTGATGGCTTATACCAAAAAACCACTTTGCTATATCCAGAAAACTTTGCACTGATTTTTCTTCCTCCTTTGATTCCAAGCATGACTCATTATTTCTGTAATAATTAACGGTTCATGCAAAATTGAGATTCACGTAGTGAATGCTTACTTTAGTATCCTCCAGCCCTCTTCCTGTTGACCCTTGCCTTCAGATGGCAGGCATAGCAGGCCAGCTTTTTGGATCCAGTAGCTGGGGCAGGAGGGAACAGTGTCTTCTTGAGAGTTGGTAGGTCTGATTGCTTCTATACTGGCAAGCATTTTGGAAATGGTGTGAATTTTCTAATGTTTAAAAAGCTATATTTGGAACATTTAGGTTTCCTGCATGGTTCCAAGCCTCTCTTTTTTGTATAGCTTTCCTTAAAAGAAGTTTAGTTGAAAAACAAGCAGCTGTGACAAGGTTTTCCTGTGTGGAGAAAGAGGACTTTTTTTTACCTACAACTCTTATAAACCATAGAAGCCAACGGGAAGCATGTTCTTGGAGGAAAATTTCTATGTATGCAGAGAATCTGAAGACAATGTTAAAGTCTTTATTACATTGCATGAACACTAGGATCATTTGTGCTAGACATAGTGAATTATTGTCTTTTCAGCCCAGGGGTGAAAAAGCCTATCTGAGGTAAAGGTAAATGTGGAATGAACTCTACTAAAAGCAGCATACAAGGTCCTGGGGATACAAACTGAAATTGCACTGAATGAGAAACAGGCACATAGCAACCCTATCACTTGCAAGTGGAGATAAGCACCCGCCATGGGTGAGTCGGGGCTACAGTGAGTGCAGTGAGGTTGCTTGTGACTGCTCACTGAGCAGCAGTGCCTGCAGGGCAGTGTTTTACGGTCTGCATCAAACAGTGGCTGTGACCATGACTTCCAAACTTTGCCCGTTTTGTATTTGTAAGGTGCTTTCAAGCTATGCTGTGTCTGGAATGACTCTTAAATTTGGAAAATGCTGAGAATACAGAGGGATCTCTCTTGTCTGAAATGAATTTCCAAGCAGATTCAGTGAAGATGTTTAAAGCTGTGTGTGATTGTTGCATATCCCCATTTTTTCATAAATCCATCCAAATAACAGGTGGTTCACCAAGTTAAGGTGTTGTGTAAGTCTGGACTTCTATAAATGTATGAAAATATTTAATCACAGGCCATTCTTGCTTGCTGGATGTTATACACACCTATATATCCATGTATGTATGCACACACTTATAGAGAAATATTTCAGAAATCTAATACTGTGCTTCTATCCAGCTGGAAATGCCTATGAGTGACCGTATTTGAATGCCTGCCTAAATTATTGATGGTGATTATAGCGCTGCTAAATCCAAATAAGTTCACACATCCTTTTAAAGGTTGAAATTATTTCCCTACTAATTTTAACAAGTCTTCTAGTTTTACTGTTTTGGGAAAAAAACAAAATCTAACTAAATTCCAAAGCACCAGAATCCCCAACTTACCAGAGCCTATTGGTAGAGGCCAAAAACACCTTTGTGTGTCATTGGCTTTGTTTTTATTTACATAAGGGAAAGATCAGGTTAACGTAATTCAAAAATGAGTTTCTACAGTATGCAGAATTATGACACGTCTCTATGAGTTAGCAAGGGAAAATCCTGGTATATTGTGCTTTTAATAGTATCAGTCCTGCAATGTACTCATTAAGGTTGCATGTTCTCTTACAACTTGTTAGCAGGAGCTGGTACAAAGCGTTCAGGCTCTGAAGTCTGTGATGCTCAGAGCCAAGTTGAGGACAGTGGAGAAGGAAAATCAGAGCTTCTGGTACTGATGGTAGGTGCATGGAAATGAAAATCCAGCAGTGATGCATAAGCTCCCACGACTGCCAGAAATGGGTGCCAGGTTATTCTCGGTTGCTCAGGCTTTTCTTGGCTCTTGCTCCTTTTCCTGTTATGCCAGCAACACATATTTAGTTCAGGTCAATGTTGGCAACTTGTTTCCAAGAACATAGGATTTTTGTGCACCTCCTATGAATTTTCTCTTAGGAAAAGCCTCTAAATGTGAAAAGAAACAAATTGATTTTTCTGAGGAATCTCTGAATAAATAATGGAGGGTTGGCATGTGGAGTTATAGGTTTGCCATCTGGTAGTACAGCCCCCGGCAAATTGTAGCACATTGTCGTTATGGCAAGTAAAAGCTTATTTGCTGAAATGGACTGTTATTTCATTGCTTTAGCACTGAGCAGAAGCGTGGAAAATGATGAGCAATTTACTGGAGAGTTTTTGATGTGAGTATCTCTTGTGGGGAGAAGATGCCTAATGGAAGCAGTGAGTTCTTTAAAACAAAATTGATGGGCCACCCTAAAAAAGTGTTTAAATTCTCTGCTGGTTTAAGTTTATCTTACTGAAGTTCATTCTTTTCCATTCAGGTTATGCATTCTTGCAAGACGCACTTTCCTATTGCATAGGACATCCTATCGATATGGCACAATGCACTGTTTGTAAGCTCTCTGAGGATGCTTGGTGAAGGTTTGTTTCTTCAGGAAATAAAACTAAGTCACCACAGCTAATATCATTGTACGTGTTTTTTATCTTGTTGGGTTAAAAAGTGACTTTTCAGTCCTGACTGACAGTTCCAGCTGAGAGCAGTTGGGGAGTGGATGTGGCAGCTGTCTCTGGAACAGGACTGACAATTTGAGGGAAGTATTATGAATTGGGCATATGGAGGAAGAAAGAAGACTCCAGAGAGATGCAGGTCTGGATAAAAAAAAAAGACAAGGATGGAAGTGAAAGGAAGATGAGTAAAGAGTGCGTAATATTTTTAGGGGGCATACATGATGTGACAAGATAAGGAAACAAAAGCTTTATATTGTAAAGGTTTGAGAGGAGCAGCAAATTGCATATAGGCTATATTGTTGACTCTGCTGTCCTAAAAAAACCACTGGAAAATATTTTTCCTTGTTTAGTTATTTGACAGTAGTGGCAAGGCCTAGTTTGCAATATGCGAAGTGTGTAGATGTACATGATGAGATCAAGGCTGGAGAACTTCTAATGCAGATTTACAGGATAATTGATTGAATAAAGTGGTAGAAAAGAACTGGAGGTGCTATTAATAACAGGGAAGGAAACAAGCTGGGGAAGGGATTTTGACTTTTTGAAGCAAGATCTTGCTCCACAAAGCAACAGCTACCAATTCATAAAAGGGAATTTTCATTTTATTGTGTTTTTTTTTCCCCCATGAAAAAAGACAAAGCGAAGATGCTGTAATGAGCTCTCTGGTGGCGTTGTTAACCTGCTTCTTGTGGTTGGTTTTGTTGTTTGGGGTTTTTTTCTTGTTTTTTTTTTTTTTTTTTTCTTGACTACTCATGAAGGGTGTTGAGTTGCTGACAGCCTGTTTATTGAAGCAAAGTGGAGGCAACTTTGACATTGCTACACCCTTAGGTCATCTCCAGCACATTCCTAACTGGCCAGCTGCTGCCTTGGACTATTAAAGCTTAACACCTGTCTGGTATTTAGCTTATTTGAGAAGTCTTTTAACAAGTGTATCTGTTAATGAGAATTGTCTGAGCTCTTGGCTGCTCTGCTGACAAAGATTTATCTTGTATCAGATATTTCTTCGCTACCAATAGTAGTTAGTGACAGATTTCAGCTTGAAATAGAAAGCTGACTGAAACTTTTCATCGGCATTTTTTGTTTGGATGTCAAGCATGGTATTTACAAGAAAGCAATGTAATAATAAAGGATTGTTTAGCTTTTGCCGTAGATAGCAACTGATAAGACTGCTTATAACTTTCTCATGATCCACCCTGTTAGTTTTGCTACCAATGCAAAAATACTTCCAAGTCTAAAGAGGTGAAAATCCCCTTTCTCATTAATAGGTGTTTCCCTTTTGAAAAATATGGCTGCTATACTGAGGACAGAATGCTGAGTGCTCCTTACGAAGAGACTTTCCTTTCAAAAGAGACTTTGCCCTTTCATCTAATAGCTTCCACTCTTAAAAAGAAAAGATTAAGAATGAGCATGTGCCTTGGTGTGAAGGGGAGCAGAGACATGGAAAGGGTATATGGCTTGTTCAGTGTCCAGCAAGATGTCTTAGGCAACAACAGTAAGAATCAAACTCCATATTTCAAGAGTCCAAATGCATTTCCTTAAATTTTGCCCTTTTTTGTCTTATCTTCCCTTTCAGATGCAGCTTTCCTGGCTGTCAGTGAGAGTTTAGGTGGCTTCTTTGCTCTGGTTAAACTGAAAGTGATGCTGAATGTCAGATACTATTTATCCCCAAAGGGAAAATAGAGAGTCTTCCTCGCAAATCCAATTTTTCTTGTATGTGTCATTTCAGAGAATCTCTGCAGTGAACCAGTGTTTCATAACACACTATTGATTTATTGTTCACATGCCACAAATCTTCCACAAGGAGGTCAAATGATAGAATTTATGGAGAATTTATGGCTTAGAATGAGGGAGCAGATAGACATATGTCTAAAAGCTTTGGCAGTTAAGTTGCGGGATTTTTTTTCTATTGAATGTGGAAAAGTGATATTTCATAAGGTACATTTGGGCTTATGTCCTGTACTCTCATCTGTTGTTTTCCCAGTTAAAAATCTGACAATGTACTAACTGCTGAACATAGTGTACTTGCTGTAATAATGTATGCAGAGATGTTTCTGATCAGTGCGTAGTATTTGAGTTGCACAACAGCAACAAAACCAGTGGTAAGTTTGGGCTGGAAAATCACTTCTTTTGTAAGAATGGTATTAAATTGTCCATTGCTTACACTTAGCCTTTTGAACTCTGTCATCATTAATTAAGCTCTCAGACTTGGGCATTGTAAATATGCAAGTACAAACATGCTTTTGGCAGTCTTGTGATGTCATCCATGAGCTAACATAAAGGGTCTAGGTCATTAGACGGCAATATTCATTGCAAGATGGTCAGACAATAAAACCTGCCGACTTAATTTTCAGATACATCTTATACAAGATACACTCTCCGGTAATTAGGATACAGATGACAAAACTCAGGTCAGTCAAAGCCCTATAAAAGGCTAAAATGGAAAGAGATAATTACTTGGGCTCAGTAGTATCACATGCACTCTTCATGACTGCCCCGGAGAGCTTCCTTGGTTATCTCTGGTTGTCAGAAGACAAGATTTCCTGCTCTTGCCCCCTGGGATATCTGCTCTCAAATCAGTGGCTACAGAGGCACAGTCCTTTGTACCTTGAAGCAATATGACGGGGAGCTGAGGGCTTGCTAGTGTGCCGTGGAAGCATAGGTTTAAAGATTGCTTCCTTGAATTGACTTCTTGCTGCAGCAATGATTGCAGTTTCCAAGGACTGAAGGGTACCTTTACAGCAACGTCTTGTCAATAACATAAATAAGTCATAAAAGAAAGTTTTGACATGTTGCTGGATTACTCTGTATCCATTGTTACTATTAGGACAACACTATGTGGAGGAGGAGGAGGACTCTAGAAGGAAGAAGCCTAAGGTTATAAATGTTGCTGCCACTGTACCAGAGGTGACTTTCATGGAAAAGTGGCAAGAGTAGTCTGGGAAAGGAGCTGGTATTCACGGTCTTGGTTGAAGTTAAAAGCCTATTTGCAGTGCTAAAATCTGAATGTTCACAGAGCCTATTTGTACAAGCATGCTGGCAGAAAGTTAGAACATTAAGTACATATCATGTGTGCTTTTTTGCTTATTTCCTCCCCAGTATTATCAGGAATCTTAACAGTTTTTTCCCCTCTGATGTTAAATTTACTGCTTTGTGATATGATATGACAGATTCCATTTTTGGTTTTGCTGATGCATTTGAAGGACCCAAAGAAGTCCCTGAAGATTTCCCTAGAGATCTGCTGATATTGCCAGAAATAGCAGAACCCCTGTCCTCATGTGTCTCCATGGTTAACCTGTAAGATGGCATTAACGTTCAAACCCAGTGGTCTATGATAACTTTAAAATGGCTGTTTTCTTGCCCCTAAGGAGCAGCATATCACCCAACCTTTATGTGAGATCTTTGGTGTTGAGGTTTCATATAATAGAAAACCATAAAAACTTTTCTGGGAATATTAAGTTGCTTCTGAGTGAGGAAAAGCTAGTCTGGCAGTTGAGCAGACCAAGCTGCTCTTTGTAATGAGTCCTGCAGGAAGATGATCAGACTATGCTGGGAGAGTGTTTTCTGAGCTAGTGCACCACCAGTCAGTAGGAGTCAAAATTCAAATACTCTAGTGCTGATGAGCCTTTCCTTTAAAC
>JANHGB010040197.1:0-11432 GCA_026283785.1 Coracopsis vasa | reverse complement strand
TATGCCAAGGTCCCTAAGTCAGTGTTTGCTTTGCTAATGGCATCTCTACAGCAGTTCATTTACTTCCCTTATATGGCCTTTACATTCACCCCCTGAGCTGCTGCCATCCTGCATTCCCTCACAGAAACTGTACACTGAATTCTGCATCTCTCCTGAAGCATCTTATTTTGCCAACTGTCTCTGAATGCCCCCACAAGCTGGCTGCATGACTTCAGCACTTGTAGGCCAATAAGCTTTATTTCACAATCCATTTTCTGTCAGAGGAGTTTTGTTTTGATTAGAAACAAATTAAACACATCATGTGTATAAGTTAACATCCAAATTCTCATTCCATTTTTTTCCTAATGTTTACAACACAGCATGCTTCAACTGTATCTGCATTTGCTCCCCTTTCAGGGAACATTGTGCTTAGAAGTATTTCTGCTGGGAAAGTTAGCTGAAATATTTCAATCCACAGCTAGCCTGTCTGACAGAAAATGGGAGTTATCATGTGGTGCTTCAGGATCCGCAGTCTCTCTTGTAACCACAAAAGCAGAGAGACCTCCTCGGAGCAGAGCAATAAAAGTCACTGTCCCCAGGGTCTTGTCTATACTAAAATAGCAGCTGGTTTAAAAACTGGTTCTAGTGTTTTGAAATTTAAGAGAATACACTTCAGAGTTGGTCAAGGGAACCTGAGTCCCGGATTCCTCACTGCTGGAACCACTGGAAGTCAGACTGGATCAAACACCCATGAATACACTGTCAGAAAACTATCCTAGCAGGGAGACGGGAAAATGTGCCTATAGATTTTACCATTTCTCTTCTCCCTGACCCATTGACTAAGCTGCTGTTACAGCTGGGGCCCTACAGGCTTGATGGAGCTAATCAGAGCAGCAGAATAAAGAGAGAAAATCGTATCACTGCACCTAACTCAATCCTCACTAATATATACATCACAGGCTCGGCCACAGGCTCTTCCATTACAGCATATCCTGTAAGACAATCCACTGTCTATAAAATGCCATAGGGAAATATGTATGTTCCCAAACGATGAGGAAACTTAAGCAGCTACCAAACCTCCATCTTATTCTTCACTCTTTGACAATAAAAAGAAACAAGACGTTTTTATTTTGCAGGCCACCATCTGGTTTTCTCTTGTGTGGTCTGCAGGAGGGTGATCGTGCAGACATGGTTCCGAGCATCTTACAAAACTGGATCTTCAGGTCATGTCTGTACTTGATTTCAAATGAAAAAGAAAGGTGTAGGCACAACAATAGACTTGAGGCTACATACTGGGAGCAACAGAAAGTCAACCTAATTATTCAAATACAGTCACTAAAAACCAAACAGACAAGTACTGCTAGGAAAATCATCTGATAATTAATATATTTGCCTGAAATATAATAATAATAATAATAATCCCAGCAGCTGGGAAAAAACAAAATCAACTAAATAGGCAGAAAAAGAGAACCGCAAGTCTTAACACCTGCAAATTTCTCCGAGGAAGGTAAGAAAGCAAATTCAAGTCAGCACATCCATGTGGTGTCTCTTCCGTGTCAAACACATTGCGTGTTTTCTACTGTGGGAGGAACTAGACTCCCAAGAACTGGGGCTGACATCTAAACCTGAATCCTGGCCTAAAAACTTAGCTCTGAACAAAAAATCCCCTCTCCACTTCCGTTCCAAAACTGCATTATGATTAGTGCTTATTTTTGTGGTGGCAATTTTTATAAATCATATTACTGACAGTATATGAACAGAACACATTTCTGGAGGACAGTTGTCTTACTGGATATAACACTGTTGTTAACATCAGTCTGTTAACCCATACACATGCATATACAAACAACATGTCAGTGTAACATAAGAAAAAGGAAACATCCTTTATTATTTGCCATAAACCCTCCTTATGCTGTTTCATCTTTATAAAACTATTACTTATTATCTATTATATAAAAGCCACCAGGTGATCTGCATTTTACAAGGCCCTAAAATAGTAGCTACAGCAAATCAAGCTACTGATTATCTCTTCTGTGTCCTGCTGCTGACAAGCCTGGTGGCTGTGGGAGAGGCCAGAGAGGTTTTTTCTTCACCAGCCTCGCGGCTGAAGGGAGGAATGCCCGCCCTGCCCTCGCAGACACTGCCAAGGTGACAGCTCTGGGATGACAGGTCCCAGACTCATCCTCCTTCAACAGGGAATTGGCTTAGTCCTGCACAAACGCAGGAAAAAACGTGGATGATTTCAGTCCTAAATTTCCACTGTTCCCAAGTGGACTTTGAAAAATAAGGAATGTCTGGATGACGAATGAGTGATTTCCCGGTAAGAAACTGGCAGCATGTTTTCTGTGCATATAGAACCAATACAAATAATTTAATTGTGGCATTTTATTTACCAGGGGAACATCTGTCTGTCTTCCCTTGACTCTATTAAATAAAGATGTGGGGAATGTGCCACAAGCAGGTATTGCCACAGTGTTTTCTTGCATTTCATGGCATGTGTGTTCAGAAAAAAAAGATTTTTTAAGGACACATGCAACCAGAAGATTTTTCTTTTTGATTTAAAGCCTCAGTTAGGGATCAGCTTTCAGCTGAGAGTCACGTTTTAAAACCAGGGCCAGAAGCGGGCTGCTCCTCAGGTTAGCCCCATAGGGTGCCCGGTGCAGTAGAAGCTGTAGTGGCACTTGATGCTGCTCAAGTGGCACTCTCTGGGTGTCCAGGACAGGGAGGGCATGGAGCAGTGGCGGAAAAGGGGACAGGCCAGCCTGCAAGCACAGGGAGGCTTCATGCCTCCTGGGCTCTGTGGAAATAGCAGTGGATTTGGTCTTTCTTTCTGCTGAAGCATTTGGTGCGGGCTGCAGACAAAGGCGTGTGCATGAAAAGTGGGGGCAGAGAGCAGAGCTTGTTTCTGTTTTACACAAAGTTTGAGTGATTTCTAGTAGCCCTTTGCCATTTTATTGAGTTTCCTGAGGTGCATTTGCACAACCTGCAACAGTGACTTTAGTGTCACAGTTTGCATAAACCATGTGTATCTGAGATGGGGATGGAAGGCAGTGCCATGTTCCTCCCCACAGCCTTTTGTCGCAGAACTGGAGCTGAGCTGCTTCTCCCCGTGAGCTCTAGCAATCATTTGCATCTAGGTCACCATATTAGATCACATTCCCAAGGATGAGGCTAATGATTTCTGGGGTTTTTAGAAATGAAAGATGAAAATCCTTTTGCTGGGGACAAAGGCCAATTTGTTCTACAAGTGGAAGCTCATTTCCTCCCCATCATACCCTGAGGTTTGTACAGCTCTCAGGTGGTTCCATGCAGGGTGAACCCCTGTCATCTCCCACAGATTCATTCACAGGAAAATTGGAATGCCATCTCTTGTCAGCTGAAATGCAAACAGTGCCCACTTTGCCATGTATCAACGTCCAAAACATGTTCTCAGTGGGGGAAGAACAAAGCTCATTTTTTAAAGCTTTCTAAAAGACTTGTCAATAGAAAATCCAGTACATGTAGTATTCATATACCTACATGGCTACGCATTTTTGTATTATACATATATACCTGCACATATTACAGATACTGCGCAGGGAGTACCTGAGACCCAGACTGAGTTGTAGAGCCTAGGCTACCAGTGCCTGGGGAGCAACAGGTACCTATTCAGCCACAGTGGGTCGAATCATGTTCTGGCCATGCCTTGTGTTGACAGGGAGGCTGCAGTGATCTGAAGAGAGGTGTATCTTGGCCTGTGTGTCTATGTTAAATCTTTTGCTTTGATTCATGTTATCCTTCAAATTAGAAGTTATTCTTCCTATGTCATTCAAATGCATAGTTTCTTGTTTCCACCAAATGCTGCATGCTCTGGGAAGAGTTATTCGCTGCATGTAGAAGGGTTCTCTCTGTATTATGTAGTGTCAAAATAACCTAGTCATAGATTGTGCTTCTGCAATATAACTACATATTTCAATATTCCTTTTCCTGCTGAAATAGCTAATTAGCAAGGTCGTTACAGTTGCCACTTATAAGGGGGAAGATAGTAATTCCATTAATGTGCTCACAGGAGCTTCATTTATATTACCTCTTAACCTTTATAAGGATATTATCATTTCAATAATTAATTGCTTTTTGCCATTTAATTTGCAGTTTACCATTTTCAAGGGAAATTACCCATTAAACCAAGGACTATTTTTTTTAAACAAAAATTCCTTCACTCAAATATACACCATAAGCTGTTCTTAGAGAAGGCAGATATTTGCTAACCCACTTCGACATTTAAGAAGAGAGGACTTTGTGGTAGCTCTGCATACTGAAGAACTGGCTATTGCTGAGCTCTTTAACCATCTAAAGGAAAATGAGGCAGAATGTGGCAGAGGCAGTGATGAGGAGGACAAATTCAGGAAGGCATCGCATCCTTCCTCTCTGATGCAGCGAGAGTTGTCTTTCCTCTTTCTTTGCAACCATCTTATTTCTTCTAATTTACACTGCAATACCCATCCACAAATCCTTCTGTTAACTTCAGTGACTGAAAAAAGAAAGGAACTTTGGTTCAACCATGTAAAACACAGAAACTCTGGCCATGAATTACCAAGTGCTTAAGCACATCTTCAAGCCTGTGTCAAACACTTTGGAGAATGGAGCTCAATACACATAATCCTGCTCACACGCAAGTCTCTCACAAAACAGCTATTCATTTCCATGAATCAGACACAAGCTGATATCCTTGTGGTGGTATGCTGGCATAATATCTCCACTACTTATAATAGAAATTGTGTCCAAATCCCATCATGCTAAAAGAAAATTGGATTAATATTGGTATCTGAGAAGGTGAGTAATGCATCCCAAGTAGGCATATCTCTGACAGAGTGAAACATATATCTCTGACAGACGGATTTGAATGAGAAGATGGAGAGATGACAAAATGAATAAAGAAAGGAGGCGCAGAAGAAGAGGAAACAGAAGTAACAGGTATGAACTGGACTGCACCATTGATTTAAGAATGAAAATCTAAAAGTTTTTCTGTTTCAGGTGCGAAAATCAAATAGCCCTTGGGCAGTTCTACCTTTGCAGCTGGGAAGTCCGTGATATGTCACCCAAAAATATATACATCTTGATGATATGTCACATGCCTACAGGCACCAAGTGGATCATTTTACTGTGAAAATAAAACATTTTATTTATTTAATTGTAAAATAAACCCCCTTCCCCATATGCATAAGGAGAGTCTGCGCTTAAAACAGGATTCAAGCACAATATTTCATTTCTGCAGCGCAGAAGCTGGGACATACGCTTAGTTTTATTTGCAGCGAAATCAAAAGCCACAGTCAGACCAATAAGGGTGAAAAAACTTAAGTGTGTAGTCAACAACCCATCACACAGTTTTTCTATGAAGCCAGTTTAGAGGACTAGATAGGCCTTCTGAAAGTGCCTTTCTTTTACTCCTCTGATAGGATGGTTAACTATGGGCTTCACCCTTGACCTTTACATGGTAGAAGACTGGTGAGATGTATCCCACCACAAGTACTTAATTTTGTCTTCAAGTCTTCAGGTATCCAGACTGAAGACAGCGAGAGGAGATTCATGTCACTTAGTATTCAGAACTTCCTATATCAGACGTGGGTCAGCAATCACATCATTAGTAGAGCAGCAAAATAATCTTTTTGACCAGTGAAAGGAAAGTCTAGCTCCATGCCACCGTGGGCATTTCTTGCCATAAGCTTTCCAGTGCGAGGCACAAATATTGCTTGGAGACAATCTGCTAATTTTTGCCATTTAGTGCTGCAATCTGCAATCTGCAAGCTGGTTAAGGCACTTGATGCTTCTCTTTAAGGTGTTACTGTGTCAGTATTATTAGGATTCCAGAGGTTATCACATAAAAGGCTAGTATGGAACAGAAGTAGAAAGAAGTCACTGACTGTTGAAATCAACATTATAATATCCTTTCAAAACCTCCAGATTGGCAGCTCACTCAACATGACATTTGCTTTTTGAAAGGCATGTGCTCTGCATGCACAACAATGTTTTAATGTCTCATTGTTTAAGGGAAGTTGACAATGATGGGTGATGTATAAACAGGCTGATGATTATTCTGAAGAGAGCTCTACCTGCATGGACAAGAAAGTCCTTGCTAGTTGCATGCAAAGGAAGCTCAGGGCCTCTACTGGAGAACTTAAGAGTCTTTTGTAATTAATGCTGTAATTGGAGGTTGCTGGAAATGCTCCTTGAGCTCCTGCCAGGGAATGTGAGTGCTTCAGAAAGCTATTGACGCCATGCTCTACACCAGCTGAAACAACCTCCTCGGCTGCAGTAGATAACATAGGCTCCTGCGTTGGCAAAACTCTCATCTGAGCAGCAAAATGCACAAAGCTTTTCCCTTCCACTGTTATCACAGTGACATCAGTACCATCCAGCCATCTGACAGCTGCATCACCTAGGGTGGCAAGGCTGAGCTGTCCTCCCTCTACATTTTAGTGCAGGCAGCCTATCACCATGCTCCTGCCAGCTGTCCTAGAGCCACCCAGCAGGGTCTGGGGCAGGCTAGGTCACCACCATGATGCCTGCTCTTGGCAGAGGTGCCCAGGCTCATTCCAGCCACACTATTTCAGATTGAAAACAGATAAATATACGCCAGAGAAGTCGAAGTTTAGAAACAAGGCTGCTTCCTGTGGTCTTTGCCTTCACTTGGGAACATAATTATTGGCTTCCAGTGCACCAGCACTAGTCATGGGGATGCCAGTCATGTAGTAATGTCATGAAGGCAGAAATGACCACCAGAAAGGGGTAGCAGGTAATTTTAGCTAGAAACCACCGGCTTAAACACATTTCTTCTGGAGGTGAGCAGATCTTTGCAGAGAAATTATTTGCAACTCATCTGCAGTGACTGTGACCAGTGTCAGCTGTTAAGTAATAAGTTATTTTTATCCACTGCAGCTCTATAGCATCTCTGAGGGTGATGGCATCTTGCCAAGGCTTTGGAAGTGCTGCATGAGCTGACACACAAAGATGAATGGTGGAGGCAAGCCCGGAGGACACTTCTGACTCAACTTTACAGAGGAAATCAAATCCAAATATACCAGGTAGCACCACATCGTTGCTGCTGAGAAGTTGTTTTGCTTCTCTCCTGATAGATGTCAGAGAGTGTGACTTCTGGCATTTTGGAAACTTTCACTTTTCCTGCTGTAGCAATAAAGTTCCATTAAACTGACCCAAACAGAATTGGTATGAACACTAGGAAAACCTGCTTATGACACCCTTACATGTAAAATCAGGTTGGTATTGTAAGCCTGCTATGAAAATTGCCATGACTGTCAGTATTTTTATATGACTTGCACTAGCAACAACCCTAAGTTGCAGTTTCACAAGATGATGGCTTTCATGGTGAAGCTGCCCCACTTTTGCCTCTCTGCCACACCATTGCTTGTCCCCTCAAGAGTTCCTTGTGCCTTCATGGTTCCAGATGCACTTTGCCTGACAAAATTGATAGCCATCATTTAAAAGGGAAGTCCTATCCCCCAGTGTTGCTGGCAATATACTCTTGTCTCTCCTGTGCCAATATGAACATTTGTGCAGGATTTGCTGGGTTAGCAAGGTGAGAAATCTTATCACCATCTTATGCAACTACATCTCAAGGAACGGCTACCAGATCCAGTACAGCAGTTATTAATGCTAACAACTGTACTTTGGATAGTGACTATGGTAAGGAAACAGGCTGGAGCTGAGAGAAGCCAGTCATACTACCCTGCTTGTGCGGCAGAAGTGTGTGTGAGGGTAGGTACATAAAGGGCAAGATGGCAAAAGATATACAAGAGGAGTTTAAAAGGAGCTTTGGAAAAGACAAATAGGTTTCAAACAGAGACCAGCCAGTCAATGAAATAGAGAGAATGAAATGGAAAAGGCTACAAAAATGCACTTCGTTACAGATTTTATTACTATATATATTGTCTTGCAAAGCAGAGTAATACTATGTTGAAATTCTGTATTAATCCTGAATGGCAGCAATATATGTCACATTTATCATGTGTCTTCAGTGACTTAAACTATAAACACAAAGTGACCATGGTGATTGGGTTCCTGGGGTAAGAGGAATGCCTGAGCTATGCAGGCATTTCAGTGAGAAGTAGTCATGGTTCATCACTTGCTGTGGGGGCTTAAGGCAGTGGTCCAGATTTCCATTAAGGGATCACAATGTCACAGAACTCTGCCAAGCTTGCAGCCGTCATGGTCTGCGTTAAAACTTGTGCTGCTGATGTATTTACTCAAAAGGCATTTTTTCTAATGCCATCATTCCTATGATTTGTTAGCTATACCTTTGGCTTTTCATGATCCATGTCATGGCCATGTCATAATCCCATAAATGGCCTTGCGCTGATTAGCTGATATGGAAGCACTGCCCATTAATTTAGGTATTCACCAGATTTCCTTTACTAGAGACTGACCTCATGTGAGATCAGGACATAGGGAAGTGTACTGTTTTTCTGCCTGATGGTGAGTAGTTGTAATATTTGTTCAGTTGTTTGGGTTACTTTTATTTCATCTGTAAAACAGAACATATTCCCAAAACATTTTGCCAGCAGGATATAGGCAGTCATTGCTTGAAGAGAAAGGATAGCAGGCCTGGAAAACACCATTAGCATTATATCATGTGTTAATATATTTATAGATAAATATATTTATTATCTATATATAAATATGTGTTAATATACCATGTGTATGCTTGTGTCTGGCTTTTACTTTTTTAAATTATTATTTTTCCCCAAAATATTCTTCATCATTGCTATATTGTTATTATAATCATAACAATAATCTCCTGTATTACATATCTGCATAGTAATTAACACATGCAAATTCAGATAAGTTTTATACCTCAGCCACAGAGACACAGTGTCACTAAGGTGATGTTGTTAGTCAGCCACAAGCAGATATTAGTTCTTCACCATCTAAGCTATTTGTTTCTTTTTTTCTAGGTGATATTTGGGCTGCTACTGAAGTGAGTGGCAGTGCCATGATCAATGCTATTGACCTTGCCCAGGATGTGGCCATGTAGTTAGATGACCACTTCCTCAGAGAAGTCTTGTATTCTCTAGAGTTCTAGGGACAAATATACTTAGACCAAACTAATAAGTTTTGCTGACACAGTGCTTCCTCTGAAATCAATGGTTGGGGGTATCTTTTAGCAGAAGACGAACAGGAAGATTTCATGGGTTTGGTATGCATTGAAGTGTATATTGTACTGCTTGTGTTATCTTTTCAGTGAGTTATAACAAACAGCCCTCCAACCAGGTGGCTGATTCAGCATCACATATATTATAGCCACTACTGCTGACTGAGGCATGACAATAAATCCTCAAGTGAAACAGCATGAGCTAACCAAAAATTTGAGAACTGTACATTTCTCTGGACCTTCAAGGGACACTGACAGGTTTCACTACATGACTACAGGTTGCTGTCAGGGTGACCTTTGGCCAAATCAGTCACAGAGTCATACCTTAATTTGCAGAATGGGATCAACACTGTCTGAGCTTTAGAAAAACTGTTAGCTCAAGGAATGGGCTGATGTGGTCTGGTGGAAAGTATCTACAATATTAAGCTCTCGGAAAATAAATGATCAAAAAATATAACTCTAATTGACTTGAAGATGCAGAACATTTTCCTGTACTCCTGCCTATCAGCTGGATTTTCTAGCCCCACCACAGAACACAATGCTGGAAAAAGCTAATGAGTAATTTGATGGCAGAGAATCAGTGAAGAACGTAAGGCAACGATGGACTTCATCTGGGTTATGTTGTGTAAAGTGGAGAGCCTGGCAAAGCTGAGTTCCACTCACCTGATCATCTATATTGCCTGCAGCATAAAGGGCTATTATCACTTTCACAAGGATAGCATAGCTGAGCAGCAAGCTACTGTAAACAGCTTCCTGCAGATGAGGAATTTTTCTGTAGCTGCATCTAATATTCCTGAAAGAAGAACAAAAGATAAGCCTTGGTGTCCTCATGCAAATACTTCTTTCAGTTGTGGGAGGTTAAAAAGTGCTCCCCTTATTACTTCTTCTCATGCACACATAAATGCACGCTGTTTCAGAATCCTATCAGCTCCCGCCAGCCCTGTGTTACGTGAGCTAGAAGCATTCTGGCTCATGAAACACTTTCTTGAAAAAATGCACACCATTCAAGGAACATCTGAAAGCAGAACTGGGTGCTTAAAAAGAAAATTCATGTCCCAGCTGATAGAGGAGAATCTTTGTGGCTCCTTGTTTATTTGTGGTATAACTTGCTGGACGAGCCTCGGCAATGGTCTTGACTTTTCTGACACCTGCGGTTCAGATATTCAGGTCTTGTTGACTTTAAAGTGTGCCTTCCCTCTGTCAACTCATCCAGCAGGTTAGCAGCATTTGAAATGTTCAAACTGCTAACAGCATCCAATTTATAGCTCAGAGGGAATCTTTCTAATAATAGGATTTTCTTGACATGCTTACATACTAATTGCTCACACTTGTGATGACTGCATACTGTTTTATCTCTTTTGACATGGAGAAGGGAGATCCTGTCTCCCAGAAGCTTAGTCAGAAGTAAAGGACATCTAAGAGGAAATAACATCAGTGTAATGGGGTGGAAGAACAGAAACTAAGGGAAACAAGTGTCTGAAAATACTTGAAAACCTGCTTGCTGATTAGCTGAGAGTAGAAACAAGTCACTGCACAGGCTGTTCAGAAAACCTGGCCTTTTATGTAGTGGATCCATGTGAGGAAGCACACAAAAATAAAAATGAAATAGAAAAACATCCTATCACTGTCCCCACCATGCTAAGATCTTAGGAAGGGGGCTCTGATCATATAATTTTTTTGTGAGATAAATGAATCAAACTAAAAGAAAAAAAAAGTGAATGAAAACATTCAGATCAGTGCTCCATCTTGGGCAAAGGCTACTCGATCTGCTTGCAGGTCTTTTCAGGAAAAGCCTACAGAAGAGCAACGTGAAGTCTCCAAACTCCTCAAGAGGTAAGCTATTCCTCGAGACTTCGCTTTTTGATCAACACATCATCAGACAAACGGAAAAAGAGTTTAATTTGCATATGCGAGTTGCTGTTGTTTTCAGAGCTAATATCACGGTGGGACCCTTGTCTTCTTATATAAGAGCTGTGTGCCGTAGGTCTTCTATGATGGGGCCACAGAGCTGATGGACAGGGGCAAAGCAGTTGACATCAACTACCTGGACTTGTGCAAAGCATTCAACACTGTCCCACATGACATCCTTGTCTCTAAACTGGAGAGATATAATTTGATGGATGGACTACTCAGTAGATATAGAACTGGCTGGAAGGCAACACACAAGGAGTTGTGGTCAATCACTCAATGTCCAGTTGGAAAACGGTAATGAGGAGTGTACCTCAGGGATTGGTGTTGGGACTGGTCTTGTTCAACATTGTCGATGACATGGACAGTCGAATTGATTGCACCCTCACAAAGTTTGCTA
>JANHGB010040196.1:0-30220 GCA_026283785.1 Coracopsis vasa | reverse complement strand
GGCTCATGTTCATTTTCTCATCAACCAACACCCCCAAGTCCTTCTCTGCAGGGCTGCTCTGAATCTCTTCTCTGCCCGACTTGTAGCTCTGCCTGGGATTGCTCCGACCCAGGTGTAGGATGTCCTGCACATTAAAAGGAGCTGGGCTCCAAGGCATCCCTGTTTGATAATTTAAAACCACAACTGCTACAAGTAGAACCTACCTGTCAGTAAACTACAAAAATTTTTAAGTAACTGAAGCTAGGTATTTTGTTTTGTCTCCAAGGAATTTTTGTACACATTTTGTGGTTTAAAGTCTACCCTTCGTAAATAGTTATCCTGCTGGCATGTGGTACTTTTTAACTGTTACATCTTTTGAAGGATGTGTCAAAAGTGAAGTCATAGTTCATCTTCTTTTGAAGAAGTGTCAAAAAACATTTTTTTAATGGAAAGAATAATTTGTTTCTTGAAGCTACTAAATCTTAATAAACAGGTTGGTCCACACCGAATGCTCCAACCCGTCCCCATTTTAATTTTGTTGTACAAAGAGCAGGAATGGTTGCCTTGGACTTGCATGGAATCTGACATTATATAAACTTGAACATATATATGGTCAGTAGTTTAGCTTTTCCATCCCTGTTTCATCAATATTTCTGGGTTTTTGCTGGATTGTGTCCTCTTAGACACCTTGCTTCCACCAAACTGTAGAGCAGTGTCCTTTCCCCATATATGCAGTTTAGAGTCTATTTATAATTTATGGTCTCTGCTCACTAAATGCTTTCCAGAAAAAGCTGAAGATTTTCTTTTTTTTTTCTCTTGCCCATTCTGTAGTATCAGCTCTGATAAAAAAGTTTAGAGTCACAGAAAATGTAAGCTTTCTTCTCCTTTTGTCTGAAGGATATTAAAAATATTTTTTCAGATACACCTAGTATACCCAAAGCAATTATTCCTTCTCCTCCATAGATTAAATGTTTATGGTAATGGGTGTCAAAATACTAATCTTAGAAATCCAGAAAGAAAATACACTAAATTTTAATTATGTTCAAAAATACGTAATTTATCATGAGGGAAACATTTTTTCCTCAGAGGTAAAATAGTCTGTGTAATAAAACAGTGATTCCCAGCCACTTGGGATGGACTTTCACTGAGGCTGTCTTCTGGTTCTTCTTGCCATGCTGCTTCCAAACACCCCATATTCTTGCCTGGTGCCTTCCCATGCATGATGACTGCCACAGTTTCTTCAACATCTGCCATCAGAATCTCACTGCTTCTCACTTTCCGGCCCCTACCACACAGCTATTACAAGATTTCTTGTGGATGTCCACTTCTGTCTCATCTCTCCCCTGCCTAGGCAGTGTGTCCTCCCTACTCTCTTTTCTGCTCTCAGTCTCAGCAGTGCCAGGGCAAATCTGGGACTGATAATTAGGCACAGCTTGTTGAAGGACTCGGAGCATGGATGTGCTCAGGAAAGGCAAAATGATGTCACCAAAAGTTCAAAGTAAAAGAACATCTCATCAGTTCCAGCTCATTAAACCCCTGTATTAGGAACTCCAGTCAGAAGTTTAAGTAGCTTTATTTCTGTTTCTTCACCCTCTTGCAGGGGTTAAATTCAAGAGTAAATGCGGTGCAGAAAATTGAAGCTATGTCTGCATAAGACCTTCTCTAAAGGGACTTCATGTGCTTCACATTTTGCTTTTACATTACACTTTCTATTAATTTGCTTTACCTTTTCAGAATGTACTTGCCTATATTAAAGAGAAGTTTTACTCAAAGGCAAAGTAATTCCTATTTTTATGGCTCCTTTGATAAGTATTGTTAGACTTGAAATAGTAAAGCAAGCATTGAGAGATAAGATCTGCTTCCTGAAAAAAGGAGTAGAGAAGATAGGCTTTTTGGGAAATTAAGAAGCTGACCTTGCTTTTGTTTCTGACATGAAAGCATGTACTGATTTGAAGTTTAAGATACTAATGATGCAGTATTGTGAGGCTATGTCACAATATAGTTAAAATCCATGTGATTACAAGTGGAATTAACAGTGTTTTAAACTATTTTGCTTTTCAGTTGCCTAAGTTCTTCAGCAGCTTTTGAGTAGGAAAATAGTCATAAATATATTGTAACTACAGAAAGAAGTCATAGTTCATCTTAGAGTTCAACAAAGCATTCTAGATTTATTTGTTTGATCATCCAAGATATTTGGGTCTGAATATTTTCATTGATGATGAAGAAATTACTACTGTCTGTTTACCTGAGACAAGTGAACACTTGTGACTTCTCTGTAACAGACTTTGAAATGAAATAATGTAAAGAGATACTTGAGGACAGGAAGCAGGACAGTTTCCTGGCTAGGGAAATGGAAAGCAAGTTTGCTGATGTGAGTTTTACCCTTGGCTTTACTGCTGATTTACTTGAGCAGAAGCTCTTGACAGCCCATGTCATTGGTCAGTGCCTCTGTTTGTCCCATCTGTAAGGTAGGAAAAATCAAAAAGACCCGTTTTCTTTGTAAACAGAGTTTATATTTCTGAATGAAAAGTGATAAAGAGAGCTAAACATTATGATTGTCAAGAAAGGAAGCTGCCATCTTTACAAAGGCAGGAATTTTCATACATTTCCATTGCATGGCTATTCCAGTTAAGGAATAATTCTCGCGGTTCCTTCTGTTATATTTGTGATCTCAGAGTCCATTTTCTCCTAAATTCTCAGTCATTTGAGATCCCACTGGCAATTACAGCAGCTTACATTTGATGAGATGTTTATTTAGAAGTGGAATAGAAATAACTTAAATGGCATGATGCTGACTAATTGTCTGAGAATTGGGCTTTATTTACAACAGACATGATTTCTTACATTCCTTTCATTATAGTATAAACTTGTCAGATGGAAAGATTGAAAGAACTCTTGTTTTGCTGTCAGGATAACTTTTGTCTGTTGCCTGGATTGTAACAGGGCCTTTTTCTGAGATTATTTTGGACTATTGGTGAAGAAAGGGGCTTTTCATCATATATTGAATTCTCACATTTGATTTCTCACCTAATATGTGAGCTTAGGAAGAGTTAAAAAGTACGTACTCCTCTGTAGCTATGTGCATGAAAGTGATTAGGCAGCCAGCAATTTATTTTCTTTATAGTATCAGTGGAAGTATGACATGTACTAAATAATTATCTATAAGCATATGAAGGCTTTAGTAAAGTTTTTAAAATATAATCTTCAGTATTAGTGTATTTACGTAACATTTCACACAAATATCCAGAGGAGCTTGTTCATAAACCAATCATAAAATACGCAGAAAATATCACCAGTTTACCTTCAGCATATCAAGCAGCATTTAGAAATGAAATTTCAGGCTTTTCGTCCCCCTACTTTTCTCTGCTTCTGTCTTTATGATAGAAGCTCACAGTAATAGGCCCTGCCATCTGCTTCTATATATTTTGCATGAGTTTTAACATTTTGTTTTTAGAACCTGAATGATGAGTAAAATGTCAAGTCACCCAGAGAATAATCATAGGCATGACAACTCAAATGTTATCTCAGCTTGTCTGTACAAAAACTGGTTCACAGCAGGCCTGTCCTCTCACTCTGTGCAGATTGAGCAGGTACACTGTTGATATTGGCCAACAAGTTTCCACATACCACCACACACTTTACCAGAAGATCTCCTGTTGATTTTGATGAAAGTAATGTGGCCAAAAAACCCAGTGGCATCACTTTCAAAATTTGTTCTGTAGAAGGTGAACTTCAGATTTCCTTTAGAGTTTTGTGCTGTTTAGGTGTAATTTGGAGTGTCGTCTTGTGGCTGCTGGTTTAAATAAAATCAGCCACCAGGCGTGTCATTGAGGCAATAAGGAGGTAACTACACTAGCAAAACTAAATCCCAGCGAAGAAGTATTTACAACCCTTTTCCCACCTTCCATTTGAAAGCCTGGGTTGACAACTCTCCAGTTAGCCCTGTAGCTGCAGTATGCTGGGGAGGTGCAGTGAAGATAGTCTTCAAGGTTGTGTTTCTCTGGTTTCAACTGCTCTTTGGTTTTCCATCATGCTGAAACTAGACTGGAGCTGACAAGCTGAGAATGTGTTAGGTACAGGATAAGACCTTCAGCTCAAAGAATGCTCACACTTCTTAACTTAGTTAGGAGAGCAAGAACCATGCAGCCCATTCATACCACCTTGCTGTCAAGTTGCTATCAGGATCCCTTCCAATTGACAATATCTATGGTTCACATAACTGTATAGGCATATTATTTGCTTCCTACATTTTTAACTGTGCAAAGATAAAAAATTACTTAATTGAATAGGTTCCCAGCAGCTCAAGGATGGTTTTCATAATCTTCTGTGGATTTCATACCTTTCATTAGAATAGGAAGGCTCCTGGGTGATCTTTGCACTCTCAGCCTGTGCAAAAGCCCTCATTACAGTCTTGCAAGATTTTTCTCTTAATATCCTTCAGAATTCTCAGGCTTGTTTTCAATTATCTCCATTCTGTGCTTCATTTTAACCATTCCTTTAGAAAGTCCCTTGTTCATAGGATATTTTTCAGGCTTTCCAGTGAAACAGGATCTTTATGTTACCAGTACTGTGCTTTGAAACTGCTTGCACTCTTGTTGCTGGAGCTACAGTGACGAAGATGACAGTGGGAAAGACAAGTTGCTTCCAGATCTGAGACGACCTTAAGAAACAGGAGGCAGAAAAATGATGGTTCTTTCACAGATTTAGTTTTGTGATTAATATATATTTAATGAATATGCTTAGGCATAGCATTCTGGTTCACTGAAATAGTGAACAAGGCAAGTACTACTGATGGCTCAGAATTGAAACCACTCACATTTTATGAGCAAAACTCAAATGTGCAGTCCCCCAGGATAGGGATAAATGACTGTCCCATTACTTCAGATCAGCTCCCTCAAGCATCAGCTTCCCCAGGCCAGTCTGAGCTACAAGCTTAGTGAGCTCACTGAGGCCTCAGATACACATTAGTAGAGGGCTAAAGAGCAGCTGTATTCCTGCATTGGTCCGTGCTGCAGTCTCCCAGTGGGGCCAGGTGAAAATGCTCAGCTCTGGAAAAGGAGTGGTGGGAAAGGCAAGCACAGAACTGGGATATATGCACCAGCTGTGGTGTATGGCCACCTCTTACTGGGAATGGAAGCACCGCTGGGCCTGCTGCCTTGGGCTTTTCTTGAGGTTGGTGCACAGGGGAGCCCCTGCTACGGTCACCCTTTGCCTGATTTGGTCACCATCATGTTGTAGGTATCTTAGTATAAGGAAACAGGCAGATGGAGTTTGTGCTTTTATTACATCTGATACAGATGAGCCCTGGTAAAGACCTCAAGAAGAGCTCATGTGCCCAGAAGTTTCTCTGTTAAGATGGATATTGCCTCTATCTGCAAAACAGGTCATTTTAAAGAACTGTAACTTGACTATGCTATGCCTTGATCTAAAGCTGGGCTTGACTTCCATGCTAACATTCTGTTTTCATTGGCATTCCAGTTAAAAAAAAAAAAAAAGTAGACAAATTACTCATATAATGAAATATCCAAAGAAACTCTTAATTAAATTGCTGTCTCATATTTTTCAGAACACCAAATTGTCATTGAATTTCAGGAGTGGGGAGCCTTCTAGACCTTTAAACCTCTTAAAATCTCCAGTGACTTTTTGTGCTTTTAAATATGTTCCCCTTTCTTAGCATGCTTAGTTAGACATTTCTGACAATAATAATACTTTTAATCACTTCTTGTACAGTGATCACTATAATGTATGTTGACTTTGAAAACTTTGGTGTATAATTATTTACTTTTCTTTCAAAGGTACTGCATAAGTATCTGCACAAATGTGTCTTTTTGCTGTAGCTGGCCATGCACTTCTGATGGGCTGTGTTCAGTGTCACAAATCTCCAGAGTCCAATGTGCTCATAAATTACTAACCATCAAGCGCTCAGCTGAAGGCAGGTTTTCTGGAGGAAGGTGCACTCCAAGTCTCATTTTAGAGGATGCTTTTTGTGCCTCCATTTTGATTTTGCTTTGCAAAGTTTATTTGCATTGGAGAGCTAGGTTTCTTTGTGACATCTGGAAAACTGAACAGCAGCAGGGTTAAGACTTTAGGAGGTAACTCTTGGAAGCAATATGTAAATCTTGGGAGTAACAAATCAAGAAGAGCGTATTGAGATAAGAGTTTTCTGACTCTTGAGTTTGATGAATAATAGCTTTCCCCTTTCTTCCTGCATGCATGTTTGTACTAATCTGGTGCAAGTATATGTATGCTGACAGCCAGTGTGCTAAATGTGTGAGAAATTACTCAGAATTTGGGGAAATTTAGGATTAAGTTCTTTGATATGGAAGAGGCTTCATCTAGCTGTCTGGATTTTTTAATTTTTTCATTGCCAGTGATTTTGAAACATAACTAAAATGCTATGTATGTACTTGACCTGAAATGAAAAAATACAGTTGTAGGTCATCCTAGCTGTTCATCCTAGTGAATGGAGCAGCAGCTGAGGGCACAAGAGATCTGAATTTCATTCTTGGCTGTATCCCAGGTTTACTGAGTCATCAATGGAAGATCTTTTATCTGGAGTGTGCTTTTGTTTTCCCATTTCATGATTCAGAGAATAAAACAATATTTAATAGCTGGTCACCTTTATGAGGAAAACAATGGAGTTTGCATGTGATTTTTAATCTTTAAACAGTAATGAAAGTATCTGTTACTACTTTGTCATATATAATGAGCTGTTTTAAAATAGCTAAAGCAATTTAAAAGACATTTACCTGTCAAAGTATCTTAATATTGTTATATTAAATTTGTGCCAGTTGTGTTTCCTACACGTATGTTTATATGGTGGGTTGTTGTTTTTTGGTTTGGTTTTTTTCAGGCCCTGCTTGACACTCAGAATCTTTTGAGAGCTCAGATTACAAATTTTACTTTCAACCTGGGATTTTCAGGGAAATTTTATCACACAGGTAAGACTGGAATACTAAAATAGCTTTTGTTTTGATGGTGTGTTTTGTACTACGAGGAAAGTAGAGTTTTAGGGTCTGAGTAGAGAGAAGCATTTCCTTCATAATAGATGTTTGTGTATGTATAAGACAAAAAGTGATGGTATATTGGAAAAAAAAAAAGGGAGGATCTGAGCATGACGTGAGTGGTATGGAATAAGGGGTGGATACTGTCCTGGGTTCAGCTGTAGCAGTTAACAGCAGATCTGACCAGAGTGTGTCTGATGGTATTTGTGATAAGCATTCCTTGTTTCAGATTAATAGTCACTCGCCACAATGTTGATTTCTTTGTTCTCAGAGTTGTTGCGCTTGTTCGCAGAGTTTTAGCATGTCCTACCTTACTTGCAGCCAGAAATTGCTGGTTTAGTGTTTGTCGGCTTTGGGGCCTGAGCTAAGGTTCTTGTTTTGCTGTACTTTGTGGTAATGACTTGTAATACAATAGAATCATTGATCATGAAACTGGTCTGGCATGCTTTCTCAGTGTGGTTGTCACCTCTATATTTTGGGAGGCATATAATGAGAATTTTTAGCAATTACACATCTTTTTTTTCCCTCCTTGGGGGGTCAACCTATGAAGGAGACATCCCCTCACACCCTCCGCTCCCCTACCAGGCTATTTACAGCAGCATTTGAGAATTCCAAAGGGTTTGGATATCGTTTGGATACCCTTGAAACCAGCCTGCTGCTTTTGCTGTGAATCAGCATGTTGCCACAAATACAGTATGTGTTTTACCCACGGCCATACCACCTTGAAAACGCTCTGTTTCATCTGATCTCAAAAGTTAAGCAGGGTCGGGCTTGGGTCTTGTCTAAGATTAAAAGACGATCTGAGAGGACCACCGAGAGATTTTTTTCCCAAGGCTGAACAGTCATGAGTGGCAGGGTGTGTGGGATCATATGGGCAAGCACCTGGGCCAGTGGGCCCCCCCAGTGCTTTGGAATTTCTCCCCTGAAGAAGTGTGAAATCCGGAAGAATTAGCAGAACAGTTAGACAAGGTGTGCTGTTGTCCTGGCAATACCAGAGAGGGACAACTTACAGCAATGTGCTGGGGCTTGGCCTGCGCCTACAGAGCGTCTCTGGAAAAGAGGGGTAAGAAGAGGGAGAAGAGAGCAAGCAGCTGTGTGGTTCTGAGTTTCCAGCTGGGTTTAAACCACTTCAGAGGTATTATTTTTTTTTCTTCTTTTCTTTTGCAGGAACTGAGGAGGAAGATGAAGGCGATGACCTGCTGTTGAGATCTGCAGATGAGTTTTGGTGGTTTCCCCATATGTGGAGTCACATGCAGCCTCACCTCTTCCACAATGAGTCGTCACTGGTGGAGCAGATGATCCTTAACAAAAAATTTGCCTTAGTAAGTTGTGGTTTTGCATTTTATATTGAATTTTGGTATTCAGAAAACATTCCTGTTTTGTTAGAAAAATTAATCTTTGTAGAATTTGTTTTAATCTCAGTGAATCGAAAAAAAAGAATTATGATAGAATGATTTTTGCACTCTGTTTTGTGCTATGAAAATTCTGTTTCTCTACAGTTTGGATTTCCTTCTCAAGTAAAGTTTAGGGGGTTTTTTTATTACTCTATGATAAATTTTGAATGGAAACATTCTTTCAGAATGAAGAATTAATATGTTCGCATCTTGGAAAGTCAATGCAGATAAAAATTCTATTTTATTATTTTTCTAAAATAACCCATTGTTTAGATTAGAAAATATCCACTTTTCTGAAGGAATAAACACTCCATCAAAACATGTCAAATGACTTTATGGTAACACTGCATGTTAGGATTAACATGCCATGTTACAGCATATGTGCTGTATTTTCAAAGATGCTCTTCTGTGGTGATACAGGATAAGATCGTATATATTCCGTTTGGATCAGCTTTATAAAAACCTGTTTTGAAAAGCATTGCCTTTACTAATAATTTTTTCACAGAAAAAAGAAAAAAAGAAAGGAGTATCAGTGAGAATATAAGAATAAATAAAGCCATATGTTTAGGTCTGAGGATACTAGAGAAACAAGACTTACCTTTTCTTTACAGTTAAGTTCATGCATTAAAACCAAACCAGACTGCCATACACAGTACTACATATTATTTGCCTGAGGAAATTGTCATATGTAAAGACACTAAGAAGTGTTGTATCAGAATATCTCAGCAAACATTACTTGTTTGCTGAAATACATCTACTATTCCATCACGCTAATTTGACTTTTCACTTTTCAAAATGCGCTGGTTGGTCTTCAGATGGCAGGTCATGACTTTGTTCTTTGAAAGAGCAAGGGGATTTGAAATACCAGAACAAAATAAAGTGTGATTATGGTCACGTGTCAGTGAGTGTAGGGTGAAGGTATAGACATAGAAAATCGAGCACTTAAAATTTGTATTTGAAAACTTTGCTTTAAGTAAGGTGTATGCTTTCTTTTGACCGAAGAGTACTGTAAACTGTAGTTGTACTGAGTACAGGCCAGCTCAATTGTAATGTTATCTTTAAAGAAAGTGTTTCAGTAAAAGTTATAAAAATTTAAAATTTAATAATTCTGTGTCCAAAATTCCCTTTTGTCTATGATTTTGTGTACTGTTGCAAACTCCACTGGGAATTCAGTTATTTCTTGTAGTTCTAGTGTGACCTAAGACATCTTCTGGGATTAGTCTACAGTATGTAAGCATTAAAGTATATTATTAGGATAATTCATATTCAGCCCTGTTTTAGGTAGTGCCATAATTTGTTTTTCTTCACCACTCTCAATGTTCTTAATACTTACAGATATATTAAATGCTTTTCATGCCTGAAGCTATGTATAGACATATAGACATGAAGCTACTCATTATGTTTCATTTTCTTAAAGCATTTAAATTAATAACAAAGATAAGTATCATGCTTTTTTGAAAGAGGCTAAAATTGTGCATGCCTCATGCATTATCAGACTGAGTGTGTATGAAATGCTTAACTTTTGAATAACAGTCACTAAGGAATAACAGAGACACTAATACATTCAAGATGATAGGCTTATAATTAGAATGGAAGATTTTAATTGCATGTTTATTACTGCATATTGTAAAATGTGAGGGAAAACCCCTTAAAAACCAGATTTATTTCTAGCTAAATGAAGAAGATTAAATGGGACATTAGAAAACACAATTTCTCACATGTTCTGTAAAGATTTTTCTTTCTAATGTTTATGCATGCTTAAGGGAAGTAGAAAAGATAAAAGAAACAATTGAGACAACCCGTGGTGGAATAAAGTAGTGTAAAGCTGTGTAACTGATGGCATATCCATTCTTTATCTCCGCATGCAGTAAAACCAATAGGCCAGATCTTACTCCTTCCTACTTTGACAGATTACACATAGTGTGCCCTAGCTGTAAACCAGCAATGATGTGCTCCTTGGGTGCAGCAGGGTCGCTGATGGGTGTTGAGATACAGAAAAGTTAGTGCTCTCAACTGTGATTAAACTATATCTGTTTGTTGGACACACCATTACACTAGGTTCCAAGTAGCCCTTTAATGAGGAAAAGGTAGCCTTCTTCCCATGCAGGTTTCACATCTTTAAAGTCTGACTTCCCATGTTACTCCAGAGTAGAAGCAAATGCTGCTTTGTGAGTTTGTTTTGTTTTGAGCTGTTAGTAAAGTTACCATATTTAAATTATAACATATGTCTGATATTGTATCCTGACTATCTAAGCTTTTTAAGTCCCGTGCATTAGGTTTCCTGTAGTGGTCCTTCTCCAGAAAAGGTGAAGAAAGCTGATTTTACTAAAGGCTACGCACCCATTTTCCTTTGAGATAAGACTTAAGAGTTTTTTATATTCCTTAGTAACTAGTTTATACAAAGGAATAGACCCGAGTATCAACCAACTCTTACCTTTGTGCACAAAGAAAGTATGATTAGAAAATATGGTGTAGATGACCATACAAATACTATCAATATAAAAAACTCTTAAACAGAATTCAGAGATCGTGCAAAGGCAGTTTTCCTAAATCACTGCAACGCAACATCTTATAGGCAGTGTATTCTACAAATCAGACTATCAAAGAAATATCTGCTATATACTGTTGTTTTGAAAAGCAACCTGAAAGAAAGGAGAAAAGGTGTCAAAATTCATTAGAGTATATTGGAAACCAGAAACTGGAAAGAAAATATACTGAATGTCAAGAAAATGTAATACTAGCAAGGTCAGTATGTAAACAAGATAGATGCAGGAGTCTGAAAAATAGATAGTGTACTAAAAAAGGGGTTGCCTGTCTACAGCATCTGCCTATTATCCTCAGAATTTTACAAGTGGTTATCTTCTCTCCTTTTTTAAAATGACACTAACATGGGTGAGCTGGTTTTGAATATGGTTTTATGTTTTGAGTGGACTAGAGAGGAAAGGCAGTGACTTTCTATGAAATTAAGCTAACAATCCAAGTAATTGCGTAATGGAAATCACACTTTTGTAAGTGTAACTGTCAAATGCCACGTGTTGTGTTAAATATGTGCCAGTAATTTTCTCTCTGAATTCTTCTTAGTTTCTGAGTAAATTCCTTGCAAGAACTTGAAGGAGTGCTGCTTTCTGTTTAATATAGATTTAGGAAATCAACATAAAATACATCTATATCACTTTTCCCTACATACTCAAAAATATTTGTTAAAAAGGCTTTTGTATGAAAATCCTGTGTTTCATCTTACCATGCTGCCTTCCATCTCCCTTACATATCAGCATATTTTGATATCACCGTTATTTGCATTTCAGACCTTGATCTCTCATTAACAAAGGATTCAAGAAATGCTGTAACATGAAGTTCCTTAAATTTTTTAAATCTGTGATTGTTCTGCTATGTTTTAGGAACATGGTATTCCAACTGATTTGGGCTATGCAGTGGCTCCACACCATTCTGGAGTCTACCCAGTACATGTTCAACTCTATGATGCCTGGAAAAAGGTCTGGAATATCAGAGTTACCAGCACAGAAGAATACCCACACCTGAAGCCTGCACGGTATAGGCGAGGCTTCATCCACAAAAATATCATGGTGAGTTATATTTATGATGTTCATATTACCACCACTCTACCATTTTATGAAGAACTTGTTTCTAAGTGGACAAGCACGATATCCTGAAAGTTCACATCATAAGAAGCGCATATTGCTATGCATAAGTAGCAAGATATATTTGACAGTATCTTGTTGATTGAAATCAGTCTGTTGCTGATGATGTTACTACTGATGAGGTGGCCTCCAGGCATCCAGCTGTTAACAGTAAACAGGCTGCTAACTGTTCTAGTCTTACTGTTAATATACGTTCAGACATCTTGAGGAAAAAGTCAACTTTCCATCTTTTAACAAAATACTATGGGTTGGTTTCTAGCAGGTTTTAAATTTGCATAGTACCACTAACTGCAAAAGAGTTTTGCAAGTTTGTGCCATCTGAGAACCTTGATTTTGGTGCAGAAATATTTTTTTCTTGCTTTGAACATTGCACAGTTGTCCTTGTTTTGCTTCCTGCCATGCAGAAAGATGAACTGTGCTTTGCAGTGTGGTTTAACCTCACAGCTAGCCTTTGGGCCCAGGCGTTCAGTCTGGATGCGGGGCAAACACTGAGAAGGCTGAAGGAAAGCAGGCACACATGCACCACACCCCCCTCCAGGGTATGAAACTGTTTTGCTGAGGTAGCCACAAGTCAATTCACACAATTCTTCTGTATTTGTACGGAGCGTTGTTCATTGACAGCAACATTTGCCAGAAGGGGTTGTGCACAACTGTGGAAGGTGTTATGCCAATACCATCTGGTCGCCAGGGCATAGGCTATTTCTGATTCACATATTGTCATTCTTGTCTGAGAAGTGTTTCAAAACAACTTTCCAAAATACTGGATGGTATGTTCTTGAGTAACTTTCTTTTGGAGTCTGCAGGAGAGCAGTGAATGGGAAAGATCCTAGTGTGGTGTACTGTGTTACACCTCTGCTGGTACCAAGCAGTTTTGGAGGGTCAAGTATCTTGGCGCAAGACAGCCACTTGGCTTATAACAGAATTGTGGTCTTGTGCTCAAGTTACCAGGGATACCCCTTTTCTAAGCAAAACAATAATATTCAATTTTTGGATGAAGCAAACTAACATGACCTCCAGACAGCCAGGAAAAAAATTGACACCATACAGATTTGAGCTACAGCAATAGCTGCATGTAAAACAGTGGGTTTGTGGATATGCTCAGAGTTGTGAAGCATTTGAAGACAACTGATGGACTCAGAATGCCCCAAAATATCTTTCATAAATTTTTGTAAAAACATGTAATTTGAAGACTGATAATGAGATTTAACACAAGGACACCAGGACAAAAAAATCAATTTCTAAGCACAGCCCTATAAAACCACCTGGTTTGGGAGTCTGAAGCTTCCAGTTCTCCAGGGCAAATGCATTAATATTTTACATCTTCAGGCTTATAGTGATGAATATATTCAGTATAAATTCAGTAAAATTGTTGTGTAAGATTTCCCAGAGCATTTCACATTCAGTACAGCTTCATTCTCTGCCTCTGTGAAGAATTGTTCTCATACTTCATCAGTGAAATTCAAGGGGTTTAAAGTATTTGCAAGTTTATAGCAAATGTACAAATTCCATCCATTTTGTACCAATGCAGAATTCATGATCTGTGGTCACAGTATACTGTACATCACAAAAAAAGATGTTGAGAAATTAAACTATAAGAAATAAAGAGTATCTACAAAACCACAGTCTATGTCAAGTTAAGGGATTTTTATACTTTAAAAAATTAAACTATAATATAATGAATGTCTTAAATTGGACTGGAATGTTTGAGACCAATCCCAGTTTGATAATTATACATGAACAGCAATACTTAGCTGTTGATTTTTCCATGAAAAATAGACATAATTGAAATAGTCTTCAACAAATTATTTTCTGAAGTTGATACAAAATATTTTTAAGTTCTGCTGGAAAACCTAACTGCATTTATCAGTTCTTCCTATTGAAAAGACTTGTTCTTTGCATGCTTTTAAAAATATTTTAGTTTATGCTACTTTATATTGCAACTGGCCATGCAAAACTTAGCACAGCTGAATGAGAAGCACATTTATTATGTGAGCATTACCCTCAAAATTCATCATGTGTCACTGTAGAATTATTATTGATGGTGATGCCAAAGCCAAAAAAAAAACCAAACCAAAAAAAAACCACCAAACCCCAACAACAAAACACCAATACAGTATGGGCTGATAATAGTTCGGGTTATGTTTCAAATTATTTTAAGATTTTAGAAATCTGTCATGACCAGACTTCACATACTTGGTTTTAGGATCAGGTGTTACAGACAAAATAGCTTTAGGAGGTTGCTGAATTGCAACTCACTAACTGATCTCCAGTTTCAAACAAAAGGTGATGAATTTTTGGACATTATGATTTCACTGATAATAAAAATGTTTCTTTCAGTAGGTGCTATTTATTGATCTGCCAGTGTATTCAACTAGATCATGATCAACTTCTGGCAAAGCTGTGATGACAAATCTACCCAACAGTTATCACAAAGGAACAATTTCAGTTATGTGTTACTTACATGGCATTTATTATCTTATTAAAAGTATAAATATTTTTGTTTTATGACTTCACCTTGACTTCCCACCCTTCCATCCTCACCCTTCCCCCCACCCCATAAATTCAGGTGCTTCCTAGGCAAACCTGTGGCTTATTCACCCACACAATTTTCTATAAAGAGTATCCTGGAGGCCCAAAGGAACTAGACAAAAGTATTCAAGGAGGAGAGTTGTTCTTCACAGTGGTTCTCAATCCAGTAAGTACAGTGTAATTTTTGAAATGTTTTTAAAGAAATAATGAAAGGAGAAATTACTGAATGCTTCACGGCTAATCTGCTGGGTCTCACAAATAGTAATGATTTGTTGCAGTGAGCTCTTCTGCTTTTTCAGTTAATTAACTTCAGGTTTGATTTTATATATATTCTGTCAGTTATACAAGGATGGTTTCTACTTTTCTTGACTTTTTTGTCAGTAATGCAGTAGTAGCAGCAGCCTTTCCTGTTGCTCTCTACTTTTGAATCAAATAAGAACCCTGAGATAAGAATTCAAGTGTTAAGGACCGACATTACTATGAGATGAGCACCTCAGGTGAAGTCCGTTTTCCTTTTCTGCCAAATTTATATTCAGAAATGTTGGGAACACTCATTTGAGAAAATTGCAAACAAGGAGTGCATGTGCTTAATTGTTTTGAGAATTCCAAGTGCTGATTCAGAATAGTTTCAAAAACAGGATGCAAATAAATGGACCACACAGTTAATACATGTAATTAACCTTTCATTTGTCTTTAATAGAAGAATAAACAACAGACGAAGCTATGAAACTACAGAATTACTGATAGAAGAGAACAGTATAGTACTCCAAAATGGCGCAGGATTAGGTCCATGGCATCAAAACCATCCTTTAAGACAGGCTTTTAGGGGATGTTTTCATCTGAAGTCCAAATGAAACATATAAACAAATTTACCCATTTTATACAAACGTAATCACTAGGATTCCAAATCACTAGGAATACCAAAGGCAGCAAAAAATATTTCCACTGAAATCCTTTGGAATAATATCTTAAATATTTTTGTGCCCTTTTTTAATCTTTCATAATTTAATGGAAGTCCAAAGGAGAAAAAGCTTCTGTCAGCTACTTCAGCATTTTATGTGCTGGTCTATTTTTCCAGCATCAGCTTCTTTCAGACTATAGTTTTGGTTCTTTGAGAGCAGTTACTGTGGTTTGCTTGCCTTTTTTATGTTCACATAGCAAAATTAGGAAATAAAACTTCCCTTCCTCAGCAAACGTTGTCTCCCTACTAGAGGATGTCAGTAGTCCCAGTCTGAACTTCAGTGATAGATACCAATTCAGGCACAGAATGTTAACAGAGGGGAGACCTGGAAAATTTCTTGAATGGAGGGTATTGGGACCATAACAGTTTTGGCAATATATGGATTTTAACTAGCAGCTTAAAAAATGACACTTTAGAGGAAGACATAGAGTAACATTTTGAGTCAATACCAACTGTATTCCATATTGAAACACAGCCACAACTTAGCCAAAAACTACTTTACCATTTTACAACAGTAGAGAGAAAGCGAAGTTTAATATGGTTGGTCAAGGCATAAGCCTTTCAAATTGAAAGAATTGGGTGGGGGAGGGAAAGATGAGATAAGCAGTGAAACAATCATAGTTATTGGTTAATAAGTTTGATCATGCCTGCCTAACATCTTTGAATGTGAGTTCAGTAATGTATTTTTATATATTACAATCAGGTCTTTGATTTGTCCATTGCAGTGTAGATTGTATGATCACTTAATTCTGAGAACTGTGATATCCCGAGAACAATGCAGGCTAAAAGAATAGAAGTTAAATGCACTGTTTTCTAAAAACAACTGTAAATGAATATGAGGCAAATATTTCCCAAAACAAATTGTTGTAATCCTTTTAGGAATGCCTTTGAAAAGATGATGTATCTGGTTTTAATATCCGCTTATAAACAGGTTCTAAAGTTCTAAGCATCAGCCTGGCATGTAACCAATTTCAAGATTAGGGTTTGCATCTTTGTGGGGTGTTTTTTAAGTGTTACATACATATTTATACCACTATGTGAAAGTCAGGATTGGGCAAAGATTTATGCATTAAAATGAAAACTGAAGTAGCTTTAGGAATTTATCTAATTATGGAGTAGCATTTCTGGATTTGATGAGCTTTTCTGTGTTTTCATTAAAATAGCTGGGGTATCTTAATGTGAAACACACAGCTTTTCAGAGAATGCAAAAATTATGTTATGAGGCAATTCCTAAACATTATTTTTCATTGGTGCAAAGCTAAGAAGAAGAAACATTACCTAGGAATGATTACAATGTCAGCTAAGTAATATTCTCAACTATAAGTTCATAGATACTTAGTTTCCCAAAATGGATAATACATAGGTATATCAATGTCCCTTATTCTTTAAGGCATTGACACACTGTGGAAGGAATAGAGTTGAAAGTGATACAGAGTTGTATAATAAAGTTGTGGAAATCCATGGTACAATTTCATCTAGAATGCTCCATAAACTCAATCTTGCATGCAAAACTGAAAGCAGTTGACTGAAGAGGACTATGAAGGACTTGGAAAGACTCCAGTTTGAAGAGAAAACAAAATGATCAAGATTGATTATATTTGAAAAGAGGTGAAAAATGGAAACAGCTTTGAAATTGCATGAAGAACCTAGACAGTAAATTCTGGTTAGCTGTCTTGAAACAGAAAACCAGAGGATAGCCAGTTAAATGAGGCTGAGCATTTTAATGAGAATTATGTCAAGATCTTCTTTCAAGGTAATGTTTTTGACACTAAGAACTTATGAAAATTTGAAATACAGAATTGAATTTGGTTGGATTTTCTTGCCTGTGGTAGTTGATAAGACATAGATTCCATATAAACTTATGCTTTATTTAACCCTTGAAAGCAGGGAAGACTTTCAGAGCGGATTTTTTCACACCTCTCCCCGCAGTACGGTATCCTGTACTATTTTCTTACATATCTCCGATGCCATCTGCTTCTGTATGCAGCATGCTGCACTAGATAAACAGGCTAAACACAGGACAAGTCTACTAGTTTTATTTTCTTTTAATGTGGAAAACTTGCTATTTTTCCAAGTGTAAAGTTTCAATAATAAAATTAGTGAAGCAGATCAACAATATGAAATGGAATGAATATCTTTCATCTGCTTTCTACCAGTTCTTTAGATTTTATTCCTAAAGTTTATTCCAATTTGTTAATCTGTGTGATTTAGTTTTCAAATGATGATATTGAAGGTATATTTTGATTCTAAAATCCAAGTAATCTAGTATACCAAATTTTTCTTCATATAAGACTGTAATTTGAGAGATGTGGTCTAAAACAATGTTGTGTGTTGCTTCTTTTCCAGTAGCATTAGTTAAGGTATCTCAGTTTAACTTTGTAGAAGGCACACATAACCAAGTCCTAAAATATGCTTTGAACTATTGAAGATACAGATCGGGAGCTTTGCTGTCTTACAAGGTCAATGTTATAAAGGAAAGCAACAGTTCATGAAAACATTCTATACTTTTTCTGCCCCCAGGAAAAACAAACAGAACAGAATACAGTAATTGCATTTCACACACTTCTTTACAAAGTACTATGTGTCTACAGATCTAAAGAAAAGGGAAAATTCCCTGTGAAGAGGAGTTTGGCGAAAGCCTTCAAATGGTTGACAGCCCAACAATGAAACTAATGTGTAGCCAGCTGTGTGTTCTCCATATGATTACAGCAGTACTGATCGAAAGGGAAGACTGTTAACGTTTTAGGCCCTGTGTCTGATTGATCTTAAAATAATTGTAATCTTTGTATGTATTTAGTCCTAAGTAGTATTTTCCTCTGATTTTTACCTCTCCCAAGTTACAGTGAGTAGAGCTGCTATTAAGCTAATTGATTTGCAGCAAGGGGGGGCAATTATCTCCTTTAGTGCTATAAATTAGAGGATTTATGTGAGCATCAGCAGGACTTAACTGTATCTTTATGTGACCCTGAACAAGATGAATAGTCAGTGCTAGTTCAAATCAGCAGGTTTGGTCCACCTCATGGGTGAGTGAGAAAGGCAACAGTTTCATAGAATCATAGAATGGTTAGGGTTGGAAAGGACTCTAAGATCAGCAAGTTCCACCACCCCTTCCATGGTCAGGGACAACTTCCACTAGACCGTGTTGCCCAAGGCTCTGTCCAGCCTGGCCTTGAACACTGCCAGGGATGGAGCAACCTGTTCCAGTACCTTACCACCCTCACAGTAAAGAACTTCTTCCATTTATCTAACCTGAACTTCACCTGTTTAAGTTTAAACCCATCACCCCTTGTCTTATTGCTACAGTCCCTGATGAAGAGTCCCTCTCTGGCATCCTTGTAGGCCCCTTTCAGATACTGCAAGGCTGCTATGAGGTCTCCATGCAGCTTCTCTTCTCCAGGCTGAACAGCCCCAACTTTCTCAGCCTATCTTCATATGGGAGGTGCTCCAGCCCCATGTCATCTCGTCCACTTGTGCCCATTTTGGGAACTCTTGAGAATTCCAGCAATAGTTTAAGGAGTTACTGTGAATTGGGGCAGGGGAAGAATTCTGTTTTGCCTAGCGTTTTTGTTGACTGCAAAATACAAGTATTCCTTGCCTTTCTAGCTGTTCTACAAAAATCACTCAGACAGAGTCTGCTATTTTGTGGGTGGAATTGACAAAATACAAAAAAATCCTAAATAAGCACGCAGCAGGGAAAGGCTGTGGAACCTGTCTCATTAGAGGTGATTCCTTGTAACAGTGCACAATAAATGCATTGGAACTCTGGGCAATAAGAAAACTTTACCTTTCTAAGGTACCATGATTATTATTCTCCCTGGAAAGCCTTGTACAAGTGATTTACAGCTGTTAGTGAAGCAAGTCTCTTGGACAGTACTGCCAAAACGGGTAATGCATAATTTACAGAGAAAGGCAAAAAAGTTTTTGCAACAGCTGCAAATAAACTCGGGTTTCCTGTCAGATTAATAATTCAGAACTACACTGAATAGGCAATTTTGTTTCTTCTTCTGCATCTTCCCTGGCTATATATATAGTGGAATTATATTTATAGTGGAATCACTGCTCTATAAATCAAATTCATCTAGTTGGCTTGCTGTCTTTGCAAATGGGCAGATCCATGTCAGCTGCGAAGCCAGCAGGACAGCCTGGGGAGTTGCAAGCTGGGATTGCAAGCTGGAATCACACTGGTGGAATTGAACACAGCTTTTCTGGAAACATACAGGTCTAAAAGGAATATCTTTCAACTATAGATAGACTTTCAACTGTAGATAGAGCATAGACTGCAATCTGATTCATTATTCTATCACTTTGTTAGTGTAATGGAGCAAAACCAGCTGTTACTGAGTCTCTGTTTACCTGAAACAAAACTGTTCAGAGTAACACAGAGACAATATCAGAACTGCAGAGTGTACACAATGCCAAATTAATTGGAATATAGGCATTCTGAGAGTTAGATGTACTCTTGTGGCCTGTAAACATTTGTTCAGTAGCTAAAATACCAGCAATATACTAAATTGGTAATGCATTTGGTTCTAGTGCCTAGCAGAGATCATCGTAATTATTTGTCAATCATAATTTAACTTCATTTTAAAGTGTTGTGCTTAACTTTGTTGAGTTGGGAGGCCTTGATATTGCTTTTTTAATGTTGTTGCACAGATTGGAGGGTGTCACAGTGCTCATGACAAAAGTACCTTGATGATTGGTTTAATAACATAAATTTATTTGATTGCAGTTGCCTGCAACAGATTCATATGTAGTTAAAAAAAAAAAAAAAAAAAAAAAGATGTGCCCAGTACACAAGAAGTGTTTATTACCATTTTTTCTTATACCAACTTCTCTAGTTCCAGATTTAAAATGCCAAAATGATACTAAAGCTGTTTAACAGCATCAGTGTCATTTCAAGTCTTGGTCTTCCCTTGCCTTTCCTGATGCTTGCCAAAGAAAGTAGAGCTGCCTTCTGAAAAAGGAGTCCTCTCTGCTCTCAGGTCACAGTCTGAACCTGACAGCTTAATGCAGTGGTCTCCAAAGTGGGAGAATAATACATGTTGGAACTTCAGTGTTACAAGTATATAACTTATAAATAAATATACGTACCTTGGGAATGCATGCTCAGATAATTTTTACAGATAAGTGTGTGCCCTCAAAAAAGTTTGGAGACCACGGGCTTAGTGGACTACTGTTCTACAGGCTTGTCACTGTTCTAGAGGCTTTTGTGCTTAATTTGTTTCACTCTTCTTTAGACATCACCACTTCTTTCCTGCATTATTACTGTAACTGAAACCAAATCAGAAAGTCCTCTTGATGCAGTACACAATTCAGGAAGTATAAACAGAAAAGGAGTATGAAGAATAATAATAGTGGGGTATAAGTGCAATTTGTTCATCTGCAAAATGTTTGTGTAAAGTGGAATTTAAATATGGAGCAAGGTACATTTTGCTTATCAGGACATATGGAAGGGAGTGGGAATACTTGCAGGTTGCCCAGCACAAAGGTATCCACTCTGTTGTTTTCCATCAGAGCAGTTAGTCTTGCTTACCATAAGTCACTCCTGTCCCAACATAGAGAAGCTTCATAATTTGACCTTCTAGACTATCACAGGTAACTTGGTAAGAAGAAGGGAGGGAGGGGGAAAGGTATTTACCACTATCCTTGAATGGTTTCTCTCATCCCTGTCTTTCCAAAAAATAGAGACCACTTGACTTGAGGGGGAAGAAACCAGAAACGCAAACCTTGCACAAACCTGGTAAGAGGGGCTTCTCACACTTCGGAATTAAGGGTAATGTCATTACTTTGGGAGGCAGGCTGTTTTTGTCAGGAAACCAACAAGAAGTTGTCAAGACTGTAGATGCTTAGTAGCGTCCTTACTGTATAATTTTAATAGGTGCAGCATCATAGTTTTGATTTTGTAGTGGTCAATATATTTTAAGATATCCGGCCTCTAAAAATAACATCCCTCCCTAGAAGCTGGGCAACTTGTTGCGTTTTTTTCTTTTTGTGTAAATTGTTTGTCAATCAATCTATTGTTTTCTCTGATATGTAAGTTAGATCATGCTGGTTCATCTTTTCTTGATACACATGATTGAATAGCAGCGACTCAGTCTCAATCTCAACTCTTAATTTCTTGACCTAGAAGCTATTACCTCTAATCGAGAAAGGTTGTTGTAGTAAGAAGATATGCAGCATAGAATGAGCATTCAGAAAGATAAAGGCTGTTTCTCCTGAGTGCTTGCACTCATTTCCCTACACCTCTGCAGTACTAGTCAGAATTGCAAAAAAAAATCAGGCTTGGGAAAAAGAGCAAACAGAAATAGCCCTCTGCCCTTTCATTCTGGGGAAGGAAAAGCTGAGGGGAAGCTGAAAGGAGTAAGTCATACAGCTGCCTATAAAACTCCATAAGAAAGCAGAGTACAAGAAAGCGCTTTTGCTCTTCTGCTGTGAAAATGTGTGGGAGCAAGAAAGGAGCTGCTGCCCAGAGGCCAGATTTAGTCCCAAACCATCATTTTAAAAGTTGCATGCATTCTTTTCAGTCCCATCATGAAAGATACTAAATCCTGTGGAGAATGTGCATTGAAGTGCAACCAAGATGATAGTTTGTTTATGAGGAACCACTGAAAGGGTGATCCTTTTCTCACTGGGATAAAGAAAATGCTGAGATGCCCTGAAGGAAATTATTTCGGAAGAGGGCTGGAAATAATGAAGTCAAATAAGCTCTTTTTAACTGAAAGGGAGGCTAAAATGCTTGTTAGAGTAAATATAAATCCATTCACAGCTGCTTCCCTTTGAAGAAGGAGTGAAGAAATACATGAAGCTCTATTTGTATTTTACAGCATTTGCCAGAGGTGCAAGATTATTGAACAAATAGTGTTATTTACTAGATCTGGTCTTCTGAGATGCCCACAAAGAATTATTTTTATATCTCGTCAAGAGTGGTTTTAAGAGAATATTTAAGCAGAGCATGCTAACTGTTGGTTGACACAGAAAGAGTAATCATGCTCATTAGTTAGAACTTGTTTGAAAGAAAGAGAATGTGATATGATTGAGCAAAACAAAGTATCATAACTCAGTACAGAAGACAAAAAGTAGTAATTATGTTTTGTCTTGATGTGAAACTGCCCATCTGCAGATGGAGGGGTAATGATATGCATTTCCATCCTTCTGCAAGCTTGGTGGGAAAGCAGGGAAGTGGGTAGCAACACACCATCCCTTGCAGCTGGGCCAGCGCCAAGGTGAAGTCCCTCAAAACGGCCTTGGATATCATTTTCTCTTTGTAGCCAGGGAAACCGGAGGATCAGCTTACACATCTCTCCCAGTGCCATGGCTGCATAGCTGTTGTCGACAAACTCGCAGGAATGCCCCTAGAGTATGAGAGAGTGGTTGGCAGGTTGGCCTTGGGTACTGTAAGCCACCTCTCACAGGGATCCCTGGTGTGCAGAGTGGTTCACGATCCTTCTCAGACTAATGCGAATGAGACCATTGCAGCATCAGGCTCCTGTTAGTTACACAGGCTCCTAGCTTAGCCTGTAAAGACCTTTTGCAGCTGAAGGCAAAACTTAGTACTTCTCAGGTAAGCCCAGGTGAATTGCGCCCTGGATCAGCAATATTTCATTGTTCTGTAAAGCACAGGATTGTAGTTGGCTAATTTTACACAGGTGCTGTTAGTGATTTTACTAGGAATTTGTACAGTATCAATGGGGCGGGGGAGAAACCTTTTGTTCAGATTTTTCGGAAGACAGTTTCAGCTGATCTGTAATATTTTTGATGCCATATAGTTACGCTAAGTATGGACTTCTTTACAAGATTTACCAGCATTTGATAAATAATTAACAATTTTACATTTAAAAACCAAACAAACAAACGACCAACAACTTTAAAATGGGAACTAATGTTTATGATATATTTTCCCCTTTCGTTGACACAGGGGTTTTTGCTGGAAATTATTCATGATACTATATCCAATCAATTTTTCAGTCTCCACTCTGCTGACATTCTTAAAATCATGGTCATATTTTCCTCAGGGAAAAAATAATGCATATGTTCCCCACACTAGAAATCTTTCCAAGTTCTCTTGCTTTTTCTCCCACGGCAGTGCTGTAAATGTTGGCAGGTAAAGAGTTGCCAGGATGTGAACTGACATTATAAATGTCACAGGTCAGCCCATGTGAAGGAAAGAAAGAGGCTGTCAAGAAAACAAGTTAACCTTTTTTGTGGAAACCCTCCAATTATATCTTTATTGAGAACAGCGTAGATCTATAGCTGGTCTGTTACTGCTTTGAGAACTGAAATGACAAAGGAAACTTGAAATGGTTATATACATTTGGCTAAATGTTTATTATTGGCTACTTAATGGGGAAGGTTTGAGTTATTTTTAACTCAGTGCTATTTGAAAAGAACAATAGCATCCTAATAATTTAGCAGTGTATATCTTCCAATTTTACTTGAGTCAGACAAACTGAAGCCCTCAGCTTACTTTATAAGCCAAGAGGAGTCATCAAATGACACTATTAATAAAACACATTTTCTGTGTTCATTCACAGAATGTGAATTCCCACTCTGTAGTGGTAGAGTTAGGTGTTCAAAAATAAAAGTTCGGTAGCTTTGAACATTTAATATCAAAGGAAGCCAGTGTTTTAAATATTCTGAAACAAAATTATACAGCTGTAGATTCCATGTTTTAATTATTTTCTTTTTCCTTTTTGAAATTGAAGGCTGGAATTCCTTTACAAAAGATTAACTTCAGTTCTTGAACAAATTTCACAATTATGGTCATGATAAGCCTTTTTCTTTTTAAAGTGGCTTACATCAAGTTTTACTTTAAATAGAAATTGCCTATTCATGGTATTAGCAGATTTACTTAGAGTCACATTTCTAATGTTTTAATGAAAATTAGTCTAGAAAATTTATCTTGGAGAGTTCTATTAAAAAAAAAAAATCACTGCTAAAGACAAGCATTTGCAGATTTTAATGTAAGAACAGACTTTCATCAGTGAGGTACTACGTTGAAAATGGATCACTTTGCAAAAGAGAGGTGTCAGTCTTCAGCCCTTCCTCAGTCCCTGAGATACCATCCTTGCAGTCTATGTATTCCTGCTCCACTCATTGGCGTGATTAGGTGTAGCCAAACATGCCCTTCCTGTGAGAAACCTTCACAGCAGGTATTGCTTTTGTTAGGAGCGTGAGAGTCCAGTTGGAGCAAAGGATGTAGTGGGGAGGATTTATCCAAGTAGCACTTTCACAGTAAGGTGTCAAAAGAGCAGATATAAGTAGCCTTACAACTGATAACCCTTTATTTTATGCACTATTAATTGAAAATACTCAGGTTTCAGATTTTGTTTGTTTCTGCATATGATATATGACTATATGCCCAGTGCTTGTAGAATAGTTTTGTAGAAGAGATGCGCTACTTGTCCTGCAAAAGTTTGGAGCAATGAGATTTAAATTACAGCAATATAGAGGTCAGCTGTCCTCTTGGTCTCTGGCTCTTTACTCTTCCACAAAACCAAACTTCACATTTTTAATATGACATTTATATTCCACTTGAAGTAATTCTGTGGGTATTGTTTTTGTTGTATTCTCCATTAAGTAAATTTACATAAACATTATGTAAATATTGTACAACCGCAGGGTAGGATTGTATATCCTAGTTCACACAGAGCTCATAGTACCTATCCCCCAGTTTTCTTCATTGATTGCATGGACTTGACTTGAGAAGGAGGATGTAATTCAACAAAGAGCAAGGACAGCAAGATCTATGTGAATGTGATCAAAGTCTTGCAGCGCTAAGAGTAAAAGACAATTTAAATTGATGTTATCTGTGGTTACACTGCCATCTAGTGATACAAAGAATCGTTGTCTGCTCTCTTTATTTTGTTTCTAAAGATTAGCATCTTCATGACACATTTGTCCAATTACGGAAACGACCGCCTGGGATTATACACCTTTGTGAACCTGGCCAATTTTGTTCATACCTGGACAAACCTGAAACTGCAAACTCTTCCTCCGGTTCAGCTGGCTCACAAGTACTTTGAACTGTTCCCTGAGCAGCAAGACCCTCTCTGGCAGGTAGGCAGGTTTGATGATGAAGAGGTCAGAAAAAAAATCGTCTCGATGGTGGTTTTTGTGAAGTTCTTTGCTTCTGTTTCTTGTAGAGTAAAGCAGTAATATGTATAGATTTGCAACTTGGTGTCGTAAAACAGCTCACTGACGCTTCAGTGTACTTGATTGTTTCCCATCACTTAAATCTCCATAAAAGGTTGTGAAATTAATATGTATTAAGCTGTGTAATTAAAACTATCTTTCATTTTATTTGTTACTCACTTTTAGAAATGCAGGAGGTGCAGGAAAGACATACTGTGTTATTTCTCTTCTCCTTTTGGAGCTAACAGGCGTGAAGCATTTGACAGAGAAATGTATACATGTACTTTAGCAATTGGCCGTTAAAGAAATTAACTTTTCTTCAAGGGTGTGAGGAGAAGAGGGCATCCAAAAAGAGAGAAGAGCATTAAGACCGTGGCTACCTTAATGTTAAAACTGACTAGCCAAGTAAAAATAGATCAGATAAATACGAAAGTTATTCACGAAAGGCTGAGAACTGCCCAAACAGGTTTACCACCACATCATGCATTGATGTTATCAACTCTGCTGCTTGATTATTCTGCACTCGGAAGTGAGTAAATTGAAAATATCAGGAATATGAAGACCCACTAAGGCTGAAGCCTGCACTGACCATGCAGTTGATACATCTTCAGTCCATCATCCAGCACTAAGAGCATAGGCCCTAAAGGGAAATGACTACAGCAAGTGCTGAACCCTGTTGCGTTCTTTTTTGTATATGCTCAGTGACGGTTCAACCAATTCAGTGAAATGTCCGAGTGCTGTAGGTACATGCGTCCTTACAGTGACAATATGTATGCCAGATGCCATCCTGTTGAGGGTATTTGATAGAAATATTCTAAGGAGCAAACTTTACTAAATGAAACGTAAAAATGTATTTAAGCTTGCTTACTCAAATGTTTTCTAGTGCTGGATACTGAATTACCAATTTAGAATCTGAGTGTGAGATTGCAAATTTGGACTTACATATGCATCTTGAAATTCATGCTGTTATTGAATAAAACATTGAACTAGAAGGAAAAAAGTCAAGAATTTTGCATAATGTTAAGAGAGAATTAATTTTAAAAATGGAAATCAACCTGTAGCCAGGTGACTTGAAAAATTAGTATTACTTAGAATAAGGCATTTTGTAAGTAACAGAGACTATTACATACTGAATGTGGTGGAGTTTGTCTGTAATGCACGTGAATCTGAATGCAGTTACTTTTTTTAAAAACTTCATCTTAGTGCAGTACAGCCAAACAACAGTATCAAAAACTGTTAGCAAGTAGCATGTCTAAAACAAATTTTAAGTGCTTCAGTTGTAAAGCAGCAAGTGAAAAAAACCAAAATGCCATTAAGTAAATTTACATAAACATTATGTAAATAATGTAAATTATGTAATGTTACATAACACCAAGTGTTACGTACTGATTTGAATTATGTATTTGTGAATGGAAAGACAAATTATAATTCATTCATTCCTTCAGTTTAAAAACTACAGCATGGATAGGATGGTAGCTGTTACAGTAATGTAAAAGAAAACATCAGTAACTAGATAACTCTTCAAGCCAATAACTAGATAACTATTCAAGGCAATTTCAAGCCTTCCTATCTTGTATGTAATTGAACAATTGATTTTGAATTATTCCCACAACTGAAGATGTGGGATCAGATTGTCTTTGTCACAATTCCACTGAACATACTGACATTTCATAGGATAAATTATCTTGTCCCAGGGTCAATTGGATAGCCAGGACAACTATATACATGTAGAATGAAAACTACATTTCTTCAACTTACTTGTCTCATTAAAAAAACCCAAGCAAACACTTAAGAGATACAGTTTCTGGCTCAGCTACACTGCAGATACATTGCTGAATCACTGAAATAGTTTAATACATAGCATGGGTTTCTGTCATAAGGGAAAATAGTATTTTCAGGTAAGAGTATTCGTACATTAGTGAAAAATCTGATTACCAATGAAATTCTTAGTTGTTGTTCTCCATTTCAGAATCCCTGTGATGACAAACGGCACAAAGATATCTGGTCGAAAGAAAAAACCTGTGATCGATTACCAAAATTCTTGGTTGTAGGACCCCAGAAAACTGGTGAGATTTTATTGTATTTCACCAAGATAGACTGTGTGTAAGTTCAAATAATTATACCAAGTAATCACTTTTTATTGAGACTACTGTGCAGAGATCTAGATCATCTAATAGCATATTTTAGTTTTCAGATATCATTCAAATACAGCATGATAATGTAAGTTACAATAACAGACATTACATATATTGAAAATGCAGACTTCAGGTGTGTGTCGGGTTTGTTTGGCTTTATGTCAAAATGAGTAACACTGATAAAGATGTCAGCAAGATAGACAAGACCTTGTTGATGCGGAAGGACAAAAGGACAGCCAGTTTTCAAATTGTAGATTCTTTACTGCAAGTTCTTGTCTGTCCTGCAAGTGTCTTGTTTATAGAAACTTGTTATTTCATAGCATTTTTTTCAAGTCAAGAAGTTCCCAATGGACAGTTTGATCTGCAATCCCCAGTAGCTACTGACTGCAAAACTTTAAAATTATTTTTGTGACAATCTCATAAAAAATACTAATTGTTTTTAAAACACAGTTATTAAAAATGTGAAAAGCAGATTTCTGCATTGGCACTCCAGTTTCTGTGTTAACTATCTACGGTTCTTTAAATGTCTTCAATTTAAAAGCACAGAAAGCACAGACTGTTAGGTGACATGGATCAGCATCCTCTCACTGAAATGAAATAGAATAAAACTGGTACTCCATCTAGGAGTACGACCTCTCCAAAAATATGTATGTGTTAATTTATTTTTTCTTTAATCTTGGATTTGTATCCTATTTGCAGGTACCACAGCCTTGTATTTGTTCCTGATCATGCATCCTTCCATCATTAGTAACTCCCCCAGCCCAAAAACCTTTGAGGAGGTACAGTTCTTTAATAGAAATAACTACCACAGGGGCATTGATTGGTAAGATGGGTTATTAGTATAAATATAAAAGTTTATATATTGTGAACAATACAGAAATGATGTTAGTGTTAGTAATGGTTTACATAGAGAGTCAGATAAAAAAAGACCATCAGTGTCCTTCTAAAATGATAAATGCAAGTGAATAACAATTTTATTACTGAATATCATAAATGCAGTAATTTTTGTCAGGCTTTTTTGTAAACATCCATTTATTAATATATGCAGAACAGTAACATGTAATATACATTACTCATTACATGTGCTGTTGAATTTGGGAAAGTAATGGTTGTTATTTGGACATAAGTAGGCAAAATTATGTTCCTGTTGGAAATCTTATTTCTTAAGATAATACCAGGGAGAGGCTTTTTTTTTTTTTCCTCAAATCAGGCAAAAGGGGGACAGGGAAAGCCTCTCAAAATGTTTTTTAAGGATCAGGTAATAAGGAGATTGTTAGTGTCTCTGCAGGTTTAGTAAGTGGTGCTAAAAAAGAGTATGTATCACTCCTGCCATGTTCTATGACTACCAGGGTATCACCAGACATAGCTACACCCAAAAGGTCATTCTTGATTTCTGTTGTTTTCACAAAGCGCTGTGATCTAAAGCACTACAAGATGAAAAGCGGTAGCATGCTGTAATGGTTGGGGAGCACCAGTAGAAGATTACTGATGTTTTGTCTTCTTTCCCCCCCCCCGCCTCAGTTTAAGGGAAGATAGTTTTATTGCCTTTGGCTTTGTATTCATCCATGAAATTAACAGGGTGAACACTTATATGGTCTTAGTGTAGATACATCAGATCCAATTTGGTTTTAAGTCACTTAGGTTTTACAGAGTTATAATTGTTGCAGCAGATTCTTACTGCAAAGACTGGTGAGTCAGCCAGTTACTATCAATAGAGAGATGCCATCTAAATGACTGGAAATTAGAAAACTGACTTCTTCCTGTTGAGATTTTCAAGTCAGTGAAGATGACATGCAAGCAACGCGTAGCACGTACACACTGAAGGATACAGCCTAAGTACAGTGAGCCAATTCTTCCACAAAATGCATGTTTTCATGTTGCTAGAAGACCACTTGCTGCTTCTCTCATTTCCTCCTGCCATATCCACTTTCCTGACAAGTAGATACAATTTAGCTGCTAGACTTGTGCCAAATTACCTCAATCTTAACACAGCACTGGTGCGTAAAGCTCCCAGTGGTCAACCTGTATGGTCCAGGTTTGCACTCTATAGCACCCATTTGGCTATCTGTACCTCTGCACTACGTGTCCCACTCACCTCTGCCGGCTTCTAACAGTTAAGTCTTGGATACTCAGAACTACCCGTTGGTGCAGTTACCGAATGCTTAGATTTGTATTCTGCCTGCCAGACAAATCTCTCAGACATTCAGTCTGATAGTACATTTTAATGCTGGCATGAAATGAGCTTAGCAAATGATAATTAGATACAAGATATCTCCTCATTAGTCCATTAATTGCCTGAGACTTTTTCAAGCAAGAGTATTCATAGGTAACAAGTCCAGAGGAGGACCACAAGGATGATCAGGGGACTGAAGCACCTCCCGTATGAAGATAGGCTGAGAAAGTTGGGGCTGTTCAGCCTGGAGAAGAG
>JANHGB010040195.1:5873-24643 GCA_026283785.1 Coracopsis vasa | reverse complement strand
CCCAGAGAAGCTGTGGCTGCCCCATCCCTGGCAGTGTTCAAGGCCAGGTTGGACACAGGGGCTTGGAGCACCCTGCTATAGTGGAAGGTGTCCCTGCCCATCGAAGGGGGTTGGGACTGAAGGAGCTTTAAGGTCCCTTCCAACTCAAACCAGGCTGGGATTCTGTGATTATCTTTCAAATCCCAAAGGTCTCCTCATTCCCTCAGTGTAAGGAGGACAACTGACAGCAGCTTCAAAGCAGAAGCAGAGGGTACAGTCCACAGGACACTCCAGACTCAGACACAGTTCAGATTTTCCCAACAGAAAATCATTGTGCCACATACTATGGATTATCTGGATGTGTTTAGACAAAGAGCAGCAAATGGCACACAACTGGAGCGGTGTGGAGGAGCTCCCTGAGGAGCACACAAAGCAGCAGAGCTCTCTTGCTGCACAGGCAGCCTCCAAGGCTCAAAGCTCCATCTTTCAACAGCAACTGCAGAGGCAAACTCAAAAAGGGTTAATTCTTCTTCTTTGCTTTGGTTACAGCCAACGGCCTCTGACACTATTTATTTGCAACTACACAGATTACGGCCTGCTAAGCACAGCTTTAAAATATCTAACAGACAGAGAGAGCCCAAAAGATGCAAAACCCTGCTGCTTCCTGCCACAGTTTGCAGCATCGAGTGAAAGTTCTCTCAGGTCACCCACGCAAGACTGCTCAAGCAGCAGACACATAGGCAAATGCCCAAGGAAAAGCAGTCCTAGATGCAGGGCCATAGTGAAAGGGAGCAAACCTGGAAAAGCTTCATCTGAACGCACCAGGCTGCCTGGTGGAAGTGGCAGAACTCTTGTTGAGGCAGCAGCAAGCTCAGCAACTGAGCTGGTTTCTGCATCACTTCCCTGATGAGGCACCAGTTCTATCGGTTGTCCTTAATTCAGTTCTGGGGCAGTATGTTGCAGTGCTTCTGCTCATCAGCTCAGCAGTTCATACCGTGTAGGGTGAACCCCCTCTGATGGTATTTACAGCTGCTCAGCCACTCAGAGATGCTCTCATCACAAAGTGCAGTTTCTTCCTTGTGCTTCAGGAGCACAGTTTTATTTCTGAGAAATAAACCCAAAGCATTACCTGATGATGTCCATCTGGGGCACCTCCTTTTTGTACTTGAATTTGAACTGGTACAGTTCAGTCACTGTCTACAGATATAGCAAAAGAGGGGGAAAGAAAATATAGGTCATCTCTTACTGTAGCAAGTATAAAGATGTGGCCTAAACTCAGCAGTGAACTTTGAGAGCTTCAGGCCAGAGCACACCATTAACTAAGTGATGTGATGACAGCATTAACTATCATTCCTTGCAGAGGCTTTGGCAGATTTTCTTAGCAGCCACTTCTTACCTAGCACTGAAAAAGCCACCCAAAACTGACAAACTTCCTGCCTCCTCCTTCCACTTCCTCTGTGGCCTGACTCCCCAGCTGAAATCTCTACCCAGCCTCCGGGGCAGCCAACCATCAACACATCCCTCCATCCCCCTTACTAAAGGAGGACTGTGAGCTCCGTGGGTGATGCAGTGTCACAAGGAAGCCTGGCCCAGGGAGACAAGGGCCTGAAGGATTCTTCCTCCTGGGAGATACAAACAATATTGAATGGGCAAAAGTTGCTGAATTTCCCTGGTCTTTCTGAGGAAGATAAAAAAACCCTTGATGATTTTCCAGTGTAAAGGAAATGGTTTGCTCTGATTTTAGAGAATAATGAGGAAGAACAGACAATTTCACCACAAGAGAAATGGTCTATTGTAGTCCAATTCCATGCCTATAATCCACTTTTTCCACAGGCAGTGAGGTCGATTTGTAGGAGCTCAGCTGAGCCCTTAACTCTGAGCCTTCTTTACAAATCCCAGCCTTGGGATAGACTAAACTCTTGTTCTCTCCCCACATGCTGAGGTGGGTCACAGCAGAACTGTCCTCAGGGGACCAAAGATTCTGCTGCTCCTCTCTGCAGTGCTGTGGAGATCACTTCTAGATCACACTGCCCAGGTCCTGCACCAGCCAGATGTGGATAAAACGGAGCCACTATAGGGAAGATTGACAGGACAAGGATAGGCACCACCAACACATGCAGCCCAGGTCTGAAGTGATGTAGAACCTCTGTCCTAAACCCCTCTCCATGAAAAACCAGCTGTCTTTTCAGCACTGCTCTTAAAAGGATGGTTCATAAAAGAATTATTTGGAACTCCCCGTTTCTTCTCTTCTTTGGGAAAGAAAACTAAACCTGGGAACATGCCCATTAGCTGCCTGTTAACATCCCTGCCTGAGGCCCAGACGGGCCCACAGCCTCGTGCCCAGTAGGAGTGTTTGATCATGGTCCAGCTCACTGAGCTGTCGCTCTGCAGTGAAGGCAGAAGAAGAGAAACGGGGTCACCAGGCAGCTATGTCAGGGTAGGACTGAGGCCTACAAGGCCACTCTGAATACAAATCTACTCACCCATGCCTTCAGTTGCCTCAAAGATTAATTAAGACTCTTTCTTACCTCCGGTTCTTTGGGATTGGTGTAAATCTGTGGAAGAAAGCACAGTGAGGCCATTCTCCCCTCGGATAACCTGACCCAATGCAAAGTGCCTAAACAATGATATTTTTCATTTTACAGCAGAGATTGCACTATCTTCAGCGTGGGATCAGAGAAAGGAATGGCTGAGCAACAGCCTCCCTCTATCAGCAGCCAACACTTACCACTTCAAAGACAGGTAGAAGACACTCATCTGTGTAATTGTGGAGGAATGAGGTGAATTCCCATTCCAACCCTCACAGGCAACTCTTGATGCCTGAGATGGAACTACTTAGATTATGCATGGAAAAGGTGCATAGCACAGCTCTTGGGGCTCTACCAAGGGCAAAAGACTCACTACAAAACCACCAACAGTGTGTGTGTGGTTTCTTGGGGATCAGATTAATAAGGAGGACTCTTCTGCAGGGGGAAATGGAGAAGACACAGCAGCTTCCAAGGGTGGAGGCAAGAGTTTAAAGGAAACAGTGATATGAAACCCATGGAAGTGCTTCTAGGAGTTTAAGGATGCATGTAAGGCCTCGGTCAGGAGTATGACATACTGAGAAAGATATTCCCATGCAGCCTGGAAATTCATATTTACCATAATCCAGACAGGTCAACACTCTGTTACAAATCACATACATGCTGACTGCCCCTTAAAAAAGGCACAAGTGGGTTGACACAACCTTGACTCCATATCTCTTTCAAGCAGGGGGGGAAGAAAACCAGTTTACTTACTGCGAGGACAGCAATGTGCAACTAAGGAGGCAAAAACAGAACAAAGAATCAAAACCTAACCTTAGTGGGCAAGGAAAAGAAAGGCAAAATCTAAGTATCTGCATACAGAGAGGGAACAGATACATTCAACAAAGTGGGAGTTAGATTCTTCACAGCACAGCATCAGCAACACCTAGTGGCCAGTTTGCTTTGGCTTTACTTGCCATTTCCCGAGGAAGCAACTGCAGGCTTCAGATTTCCCCCTTGGGACTCCTTTGAAACAAGACTCCAAAGCCCACACCGACTTGAAACTCTCTTACAAGAGCGTCTATGCTACTGAAGACTAATATTTGCTCTCTGCTATGAAACTTCCCAAAGGTATTTGGTGAATCCTACAGCAAGGAAATGTAGTACTCTTGAAAACCATCTTACAACATGCATTAAACAGCTGCATTTTTCTCCTTAATCCTTGTCAAATAACAATTAATTTGTGTCTCAGAAATAGCAAAGGACTAAATATCCCCAGGAGCTGTCAGGAAGTAATAAACTGAGTTCACAACATGTTGAGTTATCTTATGCATGTTGACACTTGTACTGATGTGCAAGAGCCCATCTGATCATCAGTGCCAAAACCAACACCACTTCATCTCATCGAGATGAGAGGTGGTTTGATGAGCAGTGCTGACAGAGATGACAACAGTTGGTGCTTTTTCCTGTGCAGAGCATTTTTTATGTGAGAATCAACACGGAATATGATGATTTACTGGCTGGTTTTGCCCTGGAACCAGTTACATACTTGACTTGATGAATTACTTTCCAAACCCAGTAATGAATTCTGAACCCAAGAGAAAAGCCAGGAGGGTTAGAGAAGATGAGAAGAAGGGAAAAGACTTGGGGAAAGGAAATGAAGGAATGCAGAAACACACAATAACCTCTCTCAAGAAAACACATGGAGATCTCAGTTCTGACAGGCAGTGTCTCTACCCATGCATTACAGAATGCAAATGTAGAACACAGAACTAAGGGAAATCCATTTCAGGCTACAAATGAGTTCACACACCACAGACAAGCCTAGGGAGCAGCAGCACTCAGTACTTGGACTCAAGGAATAAAATCCCAAACCTCACATGTGTACACTCAGGGCAGGGCATTCCCTCCTCCCCCCAGCTGTAAATGAGTGTTGTGTCCATGCAAGATCACTACAAAACTATAAGGCAGGAATGGAAAGAAAGCTTTGAGCAGACTTCATGAAGAAATAGGAAACTCCCATTTAAAAATGGGAAGAAAACTTACATATTGCCTCTCCAAAGCATCAAAACAGCCTTGGATCCTGCCAGGGAAGAAACACATTAACACTAACCAGCAAAATAGATAGCTCCTGATCTGTAAACACACACTCATTAAACACAGTTTAAAGTGCTTTTTGTTTTCTGGAACTGGGACAAGACAGTAATATTTTGGGCCTGTAAAGTCCTTTTCAGGTCAATCATGCTAAAGGCACTGTCCTCCCTCCTGCATCTGTGCATTGTCATACTTCCAGAACAGTATCCTGTCAGCCTGGAGGCCACTTACATCCCAGCAAAGACAAGGGTTGGAAGGGTGAGGCCCTATGCTCAGTGCTCTATTCCAGCTCCCAGCCTGACCTCTGATGGCTCTTTTCTTATTAACCTTGTACAGAGCTTGGCTGGAACTCCCATCTGAACACAGCCTGACACGTCTGTTCTTGTAAAGTCCTGCTATCTGATGCATAGCTCACAGCTATGGATTCTCTCAAAGTAGTAAATATTGTTTGAGCTGGCAATGGTGAGATATTTACTCTCTGAGTCAAAGGATGTGCAGCTAGGTGTCTCCTTAGCACATCAAAGTCAGACTCTGCTTGTTGGGACCATGCCAGCTCTGAAACAGAATCACAGACTGCTTTGGGTTGGAAGGGACATGAAAGCTCATCCAGTTCCAACCCCCTGCCACAGGCAGGGACACCAGCTGTAGGGCACTTAGACACACAATATCCAGGGAGATACAATACTGGACATACCAGAACCCAAGCTACAAGAATCCCTGTGTAAGTGAAGCTAGAAAAGACTAAACCAAACAGACTCAATCTCATGATTTTTGTCACCCTCTCTCAGTGCTTACACTGCCCACGTGCGCTCTGGGGCCTGACCATGACCTCACTACAGCCAACACCTCAACAGACCTTGAACTCACATGGTCTTGGGCAGCTAATTCTGGCTTAAGCACACAGGCTGCAAACTGGCAGCAGTTGCAGCACTGGCAGAGTCAACAGTGCTGCTGGGCTCAGGGTTTTCAAATTCAGGAAGAAGAAGACCACGAGGGCTTGAGGTCTTGCTATTCAGCACAACCTTGTCTTGGTTTCGCTGTTACTCACTCACCACTTGACTATCTGCAGTGATCCCAGACAGCTTTTATCTTCTCGCAGAATTTTTAGACAGAGGTCTGCAAAACCAGATTTAGCACATAGTTACAGTCCTTATCACAGCTCTGCGGAGAACAACACTGCACCAAAGGCAGTCATCCTCCCTTTTTTGGATAAAACACTTTATCTAGAGGCCCTTCCGGAGCACAAACATTGGTTTGCCACCAAGTCCCAGGTGGGCAGACACACGCTTATTGCTGCATTTTCAAATGTGAAAACTTTCCTCAGATGCTCTGGGCTCTCCCACAGCTACAGTTTGATTTCAGAGCCCCAGCAGCTTCCAGATCTCCTCCCTCCTCTTCTCCACTTCCACCTATTCTGTCATTCCCTAACAACACCTTCACGTCTGCATTTGGCCTTCGCCAACATCCGTATGAGGTGAACTCCTGTGCTCAGAATAAACTGCTTCTTGTTAAGCTTTTCCACACAGCTTCTTCCACCTCTGTTTTCAGGCATTTGGGATGGCCAGGGGAAACCCATCCTACCACTGAAGAGGTGAATTAACATCTTTGGGTTCGGCCAAGGAGCCCTCAGAGGCAGGAGCAGGCCAAGTGCTCACGCCCTTGATCAAAAAAGTACTTGAAAGACCTCACATCTGATGACAAATACTAGTAGCTTTCCAGGGTTAAGTGATCAAGAATCAATCTGGGATTTCCTGTGCCCTCAACCAAGTCCACCAAGTACAGGTGACCATGTTTCAGGCCACCTAACTCCATAAGGGAATTGACTGGAATGCAGTGAGACATTTCACACCCTACTACCACATCTCGAATGAGCACGAGGATGTTGATGAATCAAAGCATCACTAATTCCTGTGATCCTTTGACAAGGCTTTGGTTCTTAAAGTTCTTTTTGTTTCCTTAAAGCTCTGATTCCCAAAGCACATGTGATTATGTGAGGCAGTTTTCACAGGAGAAGAATAAACCCCATCACAATAAAACAAACTTCTTCTAGTTTCCCAAGGAAAGCTGCAAATAGGAACCTGAAAGGCTCAAAAATCCAAAGGAAAATGACCCACACCAATCAGAGTTAATTTTTAAAAACTTACTGCTTTTAAAGTGACTCCTGACTCTGAGACCTGATTCATGGGGCTGGCAACGCAGAGGGGTTATTACAAACCAAATCAAACATGAACAGAAGAACCAGCACCTGCCAACAGCTCTTGGTTGTCTTCTACACTGCCTATCTGGTACAGAAGCACTGTCTGCACCCAGACCTGAGGAGGCCTGGTTGCTCACTTCCTAATAAACTGAACTCCTACACCTCTGAGCAGCTGGAAGCTTACATGTGGAACAGATTACAGCTAAAACACAGCAAGCAGAAGTAAGAATTCAGCACCAAGTGAATGTGTTACCATCTAAGTATCGAGTTCCGTACGAGCTCTCTGGGAAGAGCCCTCTCATGTAGGTTATACAGGACACAGAGATGGCCAGGAGCCTCTTCACCAGCACCACAGACTGCTGCTCAGTAGCAATTTTGTTGGGGAACAATACTGATTCCTGAAAAAGAGAAGGGCAAAGCCCAAACCAGCCCCATTTTAGTGTAACACAGGGATTATCTTTAGAAACAAACTTCTGGCAGGTGGAAAAAGAGGGTGACTTGGAAATGTAATGTTCACATTTCTCTCGTCTTCAAACTACACAGGGAAGGCTCCTGTCTAACATGGGTGGGAAGAGGAGCTTTAAAGATAATTATCTATAGATCTGACATGATTTATTCAGGTGCAGACTGCACTGGTGGGTCATTCTCTCCCCTTCTATCACAGCTGACCGTTCCCACCCCCTCACTGCACCAATCCTGGCACTGAAGAGACAACCGCCCCTAGAAACACCAGTGTGTAGTTTGCTGGCAGCTCAGCCCTCCCGAGCTCATTCTGGAGCCAAACAAGTGCTCGTGATGGTGTGGCACGCACTGCTGTGCCCAAGTTCACTGCCTGCCACAGCTTCTCCTGAGACCTGGCAGCAAGCAGAGCCTGTCAGCACGGGAGGCAGACCCAGTTTGCAGAGCGGTTTTAGCTCAGAGCTATAAACAGAACATGTCTGGGACTGGAGCTGGTGTAAATACCAAACACTGTGTGACTTCAGCATGAACAAGCTCAGTGGAAAGTATACTCAATTAAGTTCCTCTACGAGTTTGTTACTTTTCTTCCTGCTGATAAAGCTCTGTGCACACCTCATGAGCCTACATTTCTTTAGTCAAATACACGTCAAAGCCCCACGCTGTATCTTTCTGGACTCACTAAACTGGAAATAATCCAACCAAGAACGGGGCAGGCAACACAAAGTGTTCACCACCTCACCAGGCACAGACATGCCAGGTCCCAAACAGAGAGCTGAGGTTGTCAGGACCATCACATTTCAGGGTTTTTACCTTAGAGGACTTCTTCTTTTGCCTAGTCTGTAACAGCTGATGAGTAGCCATTCTATATTTCAAAGACCTGCTTTCCACTTGTAATTAAAACCTGGAAGAAAGAGAAGATAGGAGATACCTGGAAAATACAGTCATGGCTATTTCGCATCTTCCTTAAATTAAAAATGAGATTCTTCAGCTTATCCAGGTCTCAAAGCTAATTGTCAGCCAGGACAGGTAAAGCAAAACCAACCAAGGGTACAGCACAGCACTGCCTGAGAGGCTGCAGAGCAAGAAAACTCCCTATTTATGGCTAAGGGATCAATAGTATTTGACATTCAGGCCCACGACTGTCAGCTGGTGCACTTCAAAACACATTCCTCATATTCCAAAGCACAAATGTTAATTCTTACAACCATTAAGTAGTGGGAAGGGTGAATGTGAAAGAACTGGAAGCCTGCCAAGAGAAGCCAACATTTTAGCAAGGGTAAGCAGGAAACACACTAACATCGATCCTGGCTGGAATAAAGGAATGATGCTTCTGGGACACCTTGAAGGGGAAAAGAGCAACAAAAAAGAGAAGAAAGCCCACATTGTTTCAATGAGAGTGGGCCCTGTTGGACAAGCCTGGATTAAAGAGGAAAATGCTCTTTTCACAAGGATGGAAAGCAGATTGACTAAGGCAGTAACATGGACATTACATGCTGAGCACCCCGGTGAGGGGCTTGACTTCGCTCCATCTGACAGATTGATTAAAAACTTCCACGGACGGTGTTAAAACTGTGCTAACTTGGTGGAAAAATGGCTTGTGGGGAGATCCCAACACACAGCTGTTAATGGGGACATGGGAGTGAAAGGGAACGCCACAAGCAGGGCCCCGGAGGGGTGTTGCCTTGTCCATATTCCTCTAACAATGAGAAGAGCAGCACAAACACGGTGGGTTGATTGAAACCCTGCCCCACGGCAGCCTTGCATTAACACAGCCGAGCTCATCTTGTTCTGCATTTGTACCTCCTCAGCTTTTTTCCATGCCAGGTTCATTTCCATTTGTTGGCAGTCATTAAGACATGTTGATTGGAACATGTTGACAGCTTTAATGCTAAATTTAGCCCTTCATTTAGTGACGAGGCCAGAGCACAGCTACAGAAATACATCCCAACAAACACACCTGCAAAGTGCTTCATATGTTAAATATTGGAGGGAAGGATGCTTTGTTTTGTACTCGTGATTGGCTGAGCACTGTGAACGGGACTGGAATACATCAACAGCAGACAAAGGCACCGTTCCAACGTGAGGTTATTCCCTAAATAAAGGTTATTTCAGTGAGGCAGATAAGAAAACATGTTTCCAACAAGATACCACACTCAGGATTGATTTATTGTGCCAAGGGAACATCACCTGCACTGAGCTTATCTGCTCCAGCCGGGCTGTCTCAGCACAGGGAATCCTCCAAGGCTCCAGCGGCACCGTCTCACCTTGACCGAACCTTGCTTGCTCCTGGGCTGTGAGAGGAAAGAGATGCCCTGGTTCTCCACAGCCCCCCCCCTCACCCACAGACAGCACTCATCAATGAGGGTCAGGAAAACAGACTGAAGTGGGAGAAACTGAACCTCTGCCCTGCACCCCAAAACCCCCATTCCCTGGGGACCCCCTCAGCCCTGCACCCACAGTGACTGCCCCTGATCACCATGGAGTGCTTTGGGTTGGGACCTTAAAGCTCCTCCAGCTCCAACCCCTGCCATGGGCAGGGACACCTTCCACTGGAGCAGGGTGCTCCAAGCCCCTGTGTCCAAGCTGGCCTTGAGCACTGCCAGGGATGGGGCAGCCACAGCTTCTCGTGGGCTGTTTCCATAGCAGAGATGCTTGATCCCTGTCAAGAGGGGGAGGACCGGAGGTGCGGGTCTCAGGCTGCGGTGTGGGGTACACGAGATGGAGCAGCTCAGTGTGGGGTGTCCAGAAGCACCACAGCACCCTGAGGTGTCTGGGGCTTCCCATTCCAAAGAGGTGGCTCTGCCAGCGAAGGGAAGGTGCTGGGGATGGCGGGGTTGTGCATCACCCTTTATGTCTCTGTGGGGTCCTGCAGTGGCTCCACAGAGCTGGATTTCCTGCAGGAAGGGGCTCAAAGAGAGCCCCAGCAGGGCTGTTGGGGACACCCCATGTCTCCTACCCCATCTGAGCCTCTCTTGCTGATGAAATGTCCCTTCCTGAGCCTTGGAGGGGTTTATTCCGGAGTTCAGTCAATACAAATTCCCACTGGAGAGGTTGGGGCTGGCAATCAGCTTACTCATTCTTGGCTTGTCATCACAAACCTCTGACCTTCAAACATGGCTGGTGCAGTGCAGGCCTGGCAAACTGGAATCCAGACAGACTGGGATCCACCAGCGCTTCCTTAGTGCTGCATGGACCCTCCCTGCAAGGCCACATCCCACCCCGAGGACCCCCATGGGGATACCATGCGTCCAAGTGACCCCCAACTGGTAATATATGGGGCTGGTCCCATGGGTGGCCACAGCCCACAAGCCACCAGCCATAGAGCTTGTGTCTGATTCCCCTCTGCATTGCAGGGTTGGGATTTGGGGATGCTTGTGATTGGGTTTGGCTCCCTCACCCCCCAAAAGAGCCACCTCAGGTCCCCCCCAAGCCATGCGTGATGGGGCTGCATCCGCTCCATGGCGTTTCCCACGCAGATCCAGGGCAAAAAGGAGGAAGCTGTGGGACTGAGGTGATGTTTGTTCCCCTGCCCCTGCAGGGATGTGGGTGAGGCAACTGGTGTGCCACTGGGAACAGAGGAATGCGGCCGAATGGGAAGGGGGGCGATTAATAATTATCTAAGCCTCACCCCTATCAGTGCTCATCAGAATGTGCCCGTGCTCCATCCCAGGCTCCTTTCTTCTTTGCCTCCAGTAAGTGCTTTAACATCCTTTTTAAAAATTAAAGGGGGAGGGTTCTGGAACAGATAAGAGATAATTGCTTCGCTTTGACTCTGCTATTGATGTGAAAATAGGATTGGAATTACTCACTCTGGTTGAAAGGTTAGTTGAAGGTTATTACAGCAAAATTGTTATTCAGACATTTTTTTCCTTGCTGCTGGATAGCCTCAAAGATTAAATTCACGGAGTGCATAATGACCCATCACAGCGGACAATGGTGGGAATAATCTCCAGAGACTCCCCATAGCAGAACAGAGACTTCTTTGAATAATTCATGGTTGCGCAGGCATCTCTCGCTAACAGATTACATGGGAGTTGTCATTAGAAAGGGGATAATTTAAAGTAGCTTCAAAAATAACCGGGATTTGGGACGGAAGTGGAATTACCATAAACATTTCTGCAGTTTGTTTATGCTTTAATAAATCTGCTTCCCTCCTGACCCTCGTGCCATGGGAACAAAACACAGAGGGACAAAGAAAGGCATTGTTTGTGACATCCCCGTGAGCATCGGTTTCACTTCAGCCTCGCACTTGACCACCTTTAACAGGCAGGATGGAGGATGGAGCAGCGCTGCTGGCTGAGGGATGCTCAGGGCATCCCGGACCAGCCGGCGCTGGGAGGGGATGCGGATGGAGATGCAGGGATGTCATTTCCCAGCCCCTCCGCTGCTCGGCTCCCTCACCCACCATTGAAATCCCACACCGGCTCTGGCTAATCTTCTCATGTCACCTCATGGACTGGCTATTACGCTTGGAAAGCGGATTGTTTGTTAAAGGATGTATTTATCAAGGTTTAAGGGAGGCCTGATACTCATCTGTGGCATTGTTGTGAGCTGCGACAAACAGATCTGCAACTATTAATTGATATTTAGTAAACATATCACCGTTATCCTCTCCAATCTAAATTAAATACTAATTAAAGCTATTTAAATCACTGCTGCAGGCTGCTTAGATCGCAACTTTTCCAACAAGGAGGATGCAGCTCCAGGATGGGCGTTTGGAGGTTTCATCTCTGTTTTGGGATGCTGGGATCGTGGCGGAGCAAGGCTGGGATCAGGGACAAGCCGCAGGTCCCAAGGACAAAGTGTGTGATGGAAGCTGTAGTCCGGGTGCTGCTGCTTCCTCATTTTCAGGCTTCGCTGCCTGTCGTGGGTCTGAAGCCGACACTTTAACTGCTCACAGACTGGAACTGCTGGGGGTTGCAGTGGTGATTGCAGGGTAAGGTGAGATAAAGCACATGTTTGCAGGGTGATTCATTCCCGGCATCGCTGGGCGATGCACGAGCATTCCTGCGGGACTGGGCCAGCCTGGGAAGTATCGACCTTCTCCCACCAGGTGGGTTTGTGGGGAGTGAATGAGCATGGAGCTGCTGAGCAGGCGGCTGGCACACGTGAAGCCTCCTGCCTGCACCGTCACCATCACAGGCAGAGCACACCAGGCTTTGACCTAAAACCACTGTGGAAAAGAACCAAGGAGCGACTTTGCTGCCATCAGCATCCATTTCCCTGGATTCTCCTGGTGTTTCCAAGAGCAGCCTCGGTGGGGAACTGCAGGAAACAAGGTTTTCCTTACCTTGGAAAAGGTGTTTGTGCCGATGGTCACCTTCCTGCGGGTGAGGGGCTGTGGTGGGGGGGCAGCAGGAGTTTGGGATCAGCCAGAGGAAAATGCTCGTCTTGGGGGCCCTATAGAGGCAGCAGCAGCTCCTCCTGGCATGGGATGGTAAATCATGGAATCCCAGGCTGGTTTTGGAAGACACCTTAAAGCTCATCCAGCTCCAACCCCCTGCATGGGCAGGGTGCTCATGGCTTCACTTTGATTGTGGGATGCTGAGGGCAATGGGAAGCGTTGCTCCCTCTGTGGGCAGGAGGGGCTTTGGCAGGACCAGGTCTTCCCCATCTCCACCAGTGCTGGGTCACACTGGTGCAGATTGGATGACTTCCAAAGTCCTTTCCCAGCCTTGCAGCCCTTGGAGACATAAAGTTGAGGGTTTAACATCATCAAGTACCGCAGTGCGCGGCTGCTGTCCCAGGGGGTTGTGTGCTGCGTGCTCTCAAGGGCACTCAGATCCTCCTTCACAGTGGCACGCAGCAGTGTTATTTATCATCCCCTCCTTCCCTCCCTGCCCCTTTTCCTCCCCAGCTCAAGGTATTTGTGCCCTTAGCTGGCTCAGCTGGGTCCTGCAGCAGCCTCCAATGATGCAGGGAGCTGAGACACTTTGGTTTGCCTCTCTAAGCAAAGGAAACCCTGTGATGAAGTGAGAGACTGAAGTGATTCCTCGGGTCCTATCCCACCTGAGAATTAACTGAGGAGGGTTTATCCCCATGGGGGAAATGGAGCAGGGACAGAGATTTTATTCTCACTCCACCCCTCTAGGTATTAGGGCTTGTTATAAATAATCCTTGAGCCTAAAGGATGTGAATGAGGACTTTAAGAGGTTTAACATGAAACTCTAACATCTTCTTCCACTAAAGCTTATGTCAATAAATCATTTTTTAATTATAAGCTTAAATTATCAGCTAAGCATGTCTAAATGATCTCTGGAGTGATTTCTGCCTTCACAGCAGTGTTAAGGAGGCCTGAGAAGAAAGTTCTCCTTCCTTTTAAAATGCTCTCTATTTTTTCCCTTCTCCTGGAAAACCAGCCACCCAATGCATATGTGTCAATGATATGAATGAAATTCAACCCACCCCTAAATTAGGGACTGCACAAGCCCATTACCTAAATGTTATGGCTCAGTTCTACCTCTGATGTACAATGAGAGCTGTGGCTTTGATTTAGTGCTGCCTTCTGTGATGAGCTCGAGCAGCAGAGTCTTGGTGCCCTGGGAGGTATTTCCAGGGTGGGAACGTGTGTCAGTGCTGGGGGGGTCCAGGCAGCAGCCCAGGGATCCCATTGGAATCTGAGCATCCTCATTTTACCTACAGGAACACACCTTGAGGTCTGCAATCCACCGTCCGGAGCAGGATCCTTCTGATTCTCCAGGGAACCCTCGAAGGCCAAAGGAAGAGGCATGGAAAACAGATGGCTGAGGTGCTGCTGCAGGTACGCCGGTCGGTGCTTTGGTGATGGTGGAGCTGGAGAGGTGCATGTGGGGCATCATCTGCTCCTCTGGGTGCAGGCACAGCCAAATCCATGCTGTTCCACTCACTGGAAGGGGAGAGCTCCTCATGGCCATGATGTGCTCCTCATTTCAGGTGGCCATCAAAGCAGGGCCCTTTACCCTGCAGATTGCTCCCTGGGCACTCAGAATCAATCCAGGAATGATTTTCTTCTTCACAGAAAGAGATCTGTAGCATTTCTTACCCCTCATTTTCCCATGTTCCCCTCATTAGTGCAGTTAATGAGGGCTCTGTGGCCCATTGACCAGGTGAGGAGCCACGGGCCATGCACAGGGATGCGGATGAGGATGCAGGCAGGAGCTGCACCCAGGGGCTCTGTGAGCTGGCATGAAATAGAGACAATTCCCACCATGTTCTGGTCCCTTTCCTGCTCCTGGAGAAGAGTCTTCCCAGTGGATTGTTGCTGCAGACCCTGTGCAGGCTGACACGCTGCTCCTCCTGTGCAGGAATAGCGAGGCTCTCCGGGTTTAAGAGGTCTGGAGATGCTCAGATGAGAGGGCTGTTGCTATTCGATGGCAGTCCTGCCCGGCTCCTCTTATCCTCCCCAGCTAGGCTCTGATTTCTCACTTTCTTTTCCTCTGCCCCGATTAATCTCATTTCATGGATTCCATGACAACATAAAGCATCTGAGGATCTCGCTCTTCAAACTGTTATTGAATTACGTGCAGGGAGATGGGGCTTGCTCAGCCCCCGATCCACATTAACCAGATTATGCTATGAAGGTCGAATGCAGGAATTAACTGGAGTCTGAGCAGCACATCGTTTTGCAGGGAGGTGCACTGGCTCCTTGTGCTGTAATATAACCTCAGCTCTCTGGATTGCCCTGGGGAGGAGGATTTAATCTCTCCTTCTACTTTTCTTCCATCCAAAAGGAGGCAGGAGCCCACCCAAGCCCCTCTGTGGGGGTCTGGGTTGGTGAGCAGGCTCACAGCGCAGTGATGCTGGAGGGGGGTATCCTTGTCCCACCTTTGTCACCATTAGAGAAATTGCCGGTTTATTCTATCTGCTAAGTATGAGAAGTGAGAATCTGCCCCTCTAAGGAAGCCGGGAGCATCCTGGCTCCCCTTTCCCCAGCCATGAACACTGGATTTCAATGGAAAGGAGCCTGCAGCTGGGGAGGGATGCGAGGAGTGATGGATCAAAGGATGGATAGTGATGAGATCAGGAAGGATGCAGGGCTGGTGGGCCCAGGGGAGTGATGTTGGTTTTTCTGGGTCTGCCTCCCTTTCAGCCCTGTTCTGCTAATAGGTTTCAGTGTCACAACAGGCAGCGGTGACAGGGTCAGGGTCAGCTCAGCCCCGTGTGGCTCCTATGGATGAGGTTGCTCCGGGATGCTCCACTCATCACCAGGGCTCCAGCATCATGTGGCCACCCTGGGTCTGCATTCATGGGGGGCTTAGGTCTGTGCCCACCTCCATCCCGCTCCATCCCAGGCAGGTTTGTATTCATGGGGAGCTTAGTTCTGTCTCCCCCCTCCACCCCAGCCAGGCTGTGAATCCCTGCCCCAGCCTGGTTAAAGGCTTTTGTCTGTGCTTAATGATCTGGCTGCAAATTTACCCTTGAGGAGGTAGGAGCTGTAAATAATGTTGTTTTTTAGAGAGAGAAAGAGAGCCTTTGGAATGGGATGCTGTTAACCCCGAGCTTCCCAGAGGGGCTGTTCCTGTGAGGTGCTGGGGCATCACGGGCAGCTCAGCACCCACAGGATGGGGTCTGATTGTGCCCCTTCAGTGAAAAACATCAGATGGGCTGCAGGAGTAGAGGTGGGGAGGACACAGGGCTGGGGGATGCACGGGGCTGGGGATGCGTGGAGTTAGGGGGGATGCATAGAGGTAGGGGGGATGCATGGAGTCAAGGGGATGCACTGGTCCGGGAGCTGCTCCTCATGTCCCTGGGAGCCTGGAGGGTGGGAGCAGGTCCGAACTGATGTTTGCAGTCACTGAATCAATACAGTGAGGCTGCAGGAGCTGCATCATCTGAATTCACCATAGAACCATGGTTTGGGTTGAAGGGACCTTAAAGCTCATCCAGCTCCAACCCCTGCCACGGGCAGGGACACCTTCCACTGGAGCAGCTTGCTCCAAGCCCCTGTATCCAACCTGGCCCTTAAGGTCCCTTCCAGTGCAAACCAGCCGAGGACTCTATGAAATGTGGAGCCTTTGACATCCAAGCCCGCGCTCGCTGCCGCTCCACGTTTCCCCTTCCTCCTTCCCCCGAGCACCTGCAGCCCTCAACAGGTTGCTCTGTAAATTCCTGGGTGCCTGCAGGGCCACCTCCTCCCTCCGCAGAGCTTCCCTTAACCAAACAGAGCCTCCTCCTGCGCGTTTGCTTTGGAGATTGACGGGATCTGGTGGAATGAGGGGTTGCTGTTGTTCAAACAAGAGCCTCCCCTCTGCACCGCTGGCATTTGCTCTGGGACCACCGGGGCGCTCGCTGACCCCCACACAGGGCACCTGGGCTCCTGCATCCCTCCCCTGGGAGCTCTGGCATTTCCAGCTGCCCACCCTCGCTTGGAAGGGTGCGTATCCCAAAACCCCCTTGGGTTTTGCCCATGGAAGCACAAAGCTCCGGAGCTCCTGCACCTTGAGGAGCTGCAGTTCCCTGGGATAGATCTCAGGCTGCAGGATGGGGTTAGGTGGGTTTTCCCATGCCAGGGCCAGTGTTAGCTCTGGGAAGCAGGGACTGAGCCACCCCTGTCCCCCATCATAAACGGCACCTGAATTGTGTTTTCTCCTCCCTACTCCAATGCAGGGAAGCTTTGGACAGTTTCAAGGCTCCTTTCCCTTTGCAAGGATCTCTGTAAAAGGAACAGAAATAGGGCAGTGGGAATGGAGCCTGCCAGCAGCATCTGAGCATCCAGGTAAGAGCATTTCATGTGTTTGCTTTCATCTTGCCTGGCCATGCTGCTCTGAGCATCCCAAAGCCTAGAGGTTGGAGCACATGGGCCATGCCTTTTCTATAGCCAGCCCTCCAAAGCCATAGGATCACAGAATGGTTTGGGTTGGAAAGGACCTAGTTCCAACCCCAGGGACAGAAATACCCACACAGCCCTTTAATAAGGCAGAAAGCAGATGATGCACGAGGCTGTGAGCCCTCCTGTGTCACTGCTCAGGAGGTTGCTAAGGAGAATGGAATTAGTGGCCTGGAAGCAGAGCAGTTTCCTTGGAGCTCTGAACTCAGGGTGCTGGGAATGGAGGAACCCTGTTTTGGGGGATGCCTGGGGCTTGTTTGGCACCAGGACCTGCTGAGAATCTCTTCCAACCTTACCAAGTCACCATCCAGCTCTGCCTGGTGCCAATGGCTGTTATTGCACCGTGATGGTGCAGGATGTGACCACTGACTGTTGTTCATTCATTACAGCATCCTCAAGCCTGCATCTCCCCGCACCCATTGCTGGCAGAGGAACAGCAAGGCAGGTCCATGGTGGGTTTCCAGGGCACAGGGAGCTGTGGTGGGTCTGTGTTTGCCCCCTCTCGTGTGCTAAAAGGCCCCTGAGGTGTTGGCTGAAAGGCAGAGCCCTGGAGCCTTTGGTGCTCTGCTGAGCCCAGTGTTACAAGCACTGTCTGGAACCCAAGCACCCTGGCTGTGTACTCACTGGCACAGCTTTGGGGCTGCATGTGCATGGCTTTCCTCATGGCTCACTCAGGGCTCACAGCTCCAATGGAGGTCTGCCCTCAGCAGCTACCGAGCACCCGAGGCTCTGTCAGAGGGGCTTCAGGGGGGGTTTCTGTATCCAGCTCTCCTAAAGCCAGGTTTGGATGCCACATCCTGCAATTAGAACAGGAGCTCATGGCTCATTTCGTTCTACAGCCCTCACTGTAGCCTGCAGGCTTGAAAATGCCACTGATGCTGTGCCTGGTGCTGGGGGCTGTGCGCTCTGCCTGCTGGAAGAGCCATCCTTGCTGAGGCATCCATTTGGTATTGTTAATACTCAGAATAGAAAGGGGTTTGTGTCCTTGCAGCTTGGGGACTGTCCCTCTGAGGTCCCACATGCGGGTAGCTGTGGGGCTGGGAGCAGAGGAGGGGACCCCTACTTTTGAGGCACACAAGTGTGGGGTGGGAAGAGGTGCAGCTCAACTGGTGAGTAATGCAGGCAGCGTAAGGGGCTGATGGGGTTTAGGGACCATCAGCAGAGTGAGTGCATCCTCACTCTGCACATGGAGTGCACCCCTTGGGCACAGATGCTGTAGGAGGGTTTGGCAGCTCATGGGCTCCCAGTCCCCGCTTCCCAGAAAGCTGGTGTGCTCTCGCCTCCAGGAGGAAGAGGATGTTTTGTTCCTCCCCTCGCCCCGCTTGGGCCCTGAGCTGAAGTGGTGTCTCATTAAGAAGCACTGTTTTCTGCTCCAGCCCTTGTTTGCCATCTGCTCTGATGGGGAGTGAGGGGCCTGTGCACTGTTTACTATTCCCCTTGCTGCTCTCAGACCAGACCTGGACCCAGGGAGCCTTCAGTGTCAGCATCCAAGTGTGTGCTTTCATGCACAGTGTATGCAAATGCCAGGTGATTTGTTCTATAAAGCTATTTTTATGGCAGCTCCCGGTGCTCCTGGTACCAGCTGCAGTGAGAATCACTTGGATGGTAAAGTGCTGTTGACAGAGTTGGTCCCAGCGGCACGGAGGCACAGATCTGTGTCTCCTCCTGGTCGAAATGCAGGGTACCAGGGGGATGAAGGCATCGATGCCGCTGAGCCCTCCAGAGACAC
>JANHGB010040194.1:27244-38782 GCA_026283785.1 Coracopsis vasa | reverse complement strand
CCGCCCCGCCCTCCTCGGTGGCCTGCGGGGGGCCTGGGCGAGGACGGGGCTAGAGAGCAAGAGCCCCGCCGGGAAACCTTCCCGCCCCAGCCGCGACAGCGGTGTCCTGCGCGGGCCACCCTGGAGGGAGCATGGGGAGGCTGGAGCATGGGGCGGGCTCCCTCGGTAACGCTGCCCTGCTCCGCCCGTGCCCCGGGGCTGCGAGTGCCTGTCCAGCCTCTCGGGTTTGTTCTCCATGTGTGCACCCGGCCTCGGGTAACTCTGGGGCTGCTGTTCAAGACGGAACCTGCCCGGGGTGCAGGTGGGAGGTGGTAAAAGAAGACGGGAAACGTAAATCAGTGTTGGTGGCACATGGGTGGAAACTAAGAGCTTCTTTTGGGAAATTCGGAAAGGAAAGTAAGGCTCCTTTGTATCTCTTCAGGGTCTTTGCCTCTTCATGACCATATCTGAGCGTTGCCTTGCCCCACCTAACGCGTAGCGCTAGATGAAGTGTGGCTTGTGTCAGGTATTGTTATCAAACAGATGTGTCTTACCCAAATATTTATTTTTAATTAAAGGGAAGACAAACCCATAATTCATGCAGAGTTAATGGGAGAAGGAAGCTGGAAAGAAATTGTATCCTTTATAAAGTTAGATGGTAAACTTAAAAAGTCCTGTAGCCCCTTTTTGCTAACGCTCGCCTTCTGTTGGTTTCATCAAAATTAGTGTGTAAAGCAGTATAAATCTCAAATGCCCACATTAATTCTTCCATCTAGTAGACTAAATGGCTTATGGTATCCTGAAGAATGAAGTAGAAATCTGTGAAGTTATTTTCAGAACCTCAGAAGCCTTTATCTTAATTCTTGATGAGATCACTCTTACATTGGTCTCAGTTCTAAGAAACCAGTGCCTGAAGCTTTTTAGTTTCCCACTGTATTGTCAATGCTGGTAGAATGAGTGTGTCAGAGTATGCAGACAGCCAATTATGAGAAGTCAGTAGAAACACAAGTGCGGTCATAGTATTCAGGCTAGTCTGAAATATTTGGCTGAAATGCTTCAGAGATGACTACTATGAAAGTTCTGTATTGTATGTATAGCAAGTGCTTCCTCAGGCAATCCAAATCTGGGGACAGAGCAGAGCCAGATGCTATCTGCTTTGACATGGCTTTCTGAATCCAGGCTTTCATGAGAAGCAAGTGTCTCTATTAGAGACAGAACCAGACTAGAGAAACTGCGGTTCATGGTGTTGTGCAGTTCTGATGTCTTGACCGTTTTTAAAATGTATTCATGAGTTTTAGCATAAAGAATTTGAGTGTTACCCTGGGTAGCTGGTGCGTAGTGCCCTTGAAATGAAACCACTTACATCACACAGGCGTGTTATAGTCACTTTGAGCATCATTTTTCCATCTGTAAGAGTAGTAGTGTGTGGCTGTAAGAGCACAAGACATTAAACATACTGAACTGAAACTATCTTTCATAGGGACAGAGGTGCGTCTGGCTCATTTTGTGTAAGTTCTGTCTCATGAAACAGATGAGAGTTTTGAAGGGGAAACTTGAAGTGAACTTCCCATGTTAGGCTGCATATTTATATTAGATAAAAATGAGTGACACTAAACTAATACCAAATGATCTGTGTGGCCTGTTCCATGGAAACCATGTGGAGTTTCTAAATAGCTTGACTCTTTATAAGTAGAACAAATGGTGTCTGCAGTCCAGATACGGGTGAAAGTGGAAAGTTATGGGAATGGAGGTCGTGTCATATCTGTACTGCCAAAGTGGTTTTATGTACAGCTATCTCTTAGTTGGACAGAAGTATTTGTTTTACCCATTCTTCTTGAATGGATGCTAACTTAAAGGCTCAGTTACAGTCTGAGTGTGAGCACTGTTAAGTAGTTGCCAAAAGTACACAAACCCCATTTCATCATTGAAACTTAATGAAAATTATACTTGGGTGCTCATCTGGCAGCAACCCCCATTCCAAAAACCCTGCCAACCTGAGCGCCCCTATACCCCTCCAACATGTTGTAACAGGCATGTGCAAGATCAGTCAATCCTTGGGAAAATGAGCAAATGAGAGGAGGTGAAAGACATGAATTCTATTCAAGGGCTGTTTTAGTCTGTGGCTTAGAGCAAGGCTTGGTAAAACAAGCTAAATGATGTATAATTTTTCTCTTGTCTTGCTTAAGTGGTTTTTAAGTGAAATGGTTCCCTCTTCCTCACACTGGATAATTCAGTGTTAAGCATTACGAAAATTCTCTGTAAAAATGAGGGCGGAGAATGCCTAGGAAGCGTGACAAATAAAGGTACAGCTGGAATAGCCTTCGTTTAAACATTGTATTTGCTTTTGATCACCTTTTTCTTTAGTCACAGGATACTGTGGATTGTATATTAGCTTTGAATGGCAATCTTTTCATTTATTAGCATTAACTACTAATGCCACGTTTGCTAACAACGAATTACTTAACTCCTGTGGGTACTTAATTCCCTATGAGTACTCTATGGGTAGATGACTGTTCAACTGGTGCCAAGTCTAAGGCTATGGACTAGTAACAGGATTTTGTTTTTCTTTGTATCTTTATGTGAGAAAAGTTGAAATGTTTGTCGGAGAGGAGAAAAACTATTAATTCACAGTGACTGAAAGTGGACTGCTAAAGGCGTGTGGGTGTGAAAGACAGCTGAGCACAATCTTAATGTGCATCAGGGGAGCATTAATGTTGTCAGTGCTAAGTGCAGCTTGCCTGGATTTCTGTGTACAGTTCTGGTTCACTGTCAAGCACAGTGAATGAGGTTGTAGAAAAGCCTAATGGAACTCTGAGCTGGGCAAGATTGATCTGCCTTTAATCTGTCAATATGACAAAAATAAGAGGAGTTCTGGTTCTGTGAGGGGATGGTGGCACAACAGCAACGTGTTTTGTTGGCAAACTGGGAAAAGATTTGTAACTTGGAGGGGCCTTAGGCTCTGTGACAGCATAGCTGTATGAGTCATGTGGTTAAAGCTTAAGTAGTCCTGTGATTGAGAATGTGAGTGTAGTTAGATTTGTAAATGGGGACTATGCTCACTATATACATATTTGCTACTATATATTATAAATACATTATTATTATAATAAAGATATTATTACTAGCTATTCACTTTGTATATAGTGAGTGTAGTTACATGTATAGTTTTATAGTATATAATATCTATCTAAAGTGTATGCATGTATACCTACTCCAAGTAAGATGTCCAACATGTCTGTTCCAGTTCTTTTTAGTTGTAATTCACACTGATTTAAGCACATAATCTTGAATTAGAACACAAGCCCCAACTGGTGTGTAACAATTACTGGCAAGTAATTCTGTACTATTTTCAGTGGAAGTGTGGAGCTGAATTCGTGTAGGCTTCTTGGTATTTAAGGCAAAAAGGATGAAATTGTAGTAATCAACATTAAAGATCTGATCATCAGCTGAAAAGCTGTGTGGTTGAAAGTTGTAGATAGGCGCTTTATGTCAAGACTGCACTGCCCATTAGCAGCCATAAAGTTCTAAAAATTGCAGTATCTTACTGTAACTTTTACTTGTGACAGATTTTGCTGATGCTGCATGTGTCTGCTGCGAGCTGTTATGTCAATACATAACAAAGTTGCCTTAGATCAGCAGGACTGCTAACTTTGCTGTACTGCTGCAGTGCATCCTTAGTGGTATTGAGCGACTGCTTCTGTGTTGACTGAGGGCTTGCTCCAGCAACAAAAGAGATAGATTATGCTGGTCTGTAATGGAAAATGACAGTTTCTGCTTGCAGAGGTGGTGGTAGTGTAATTCAAGCTTCAGGTAGTAAAGGAGTTTGTCTGTGTTTGAGATTGATGTCCTGTGGCAAAGGTCAGAATCAAATGAAGCTGGGAAGGAGGGAGGAGTAGTTTAAAAGTTTCCCTGTAGTGGTAAGTGGAAAGAATCTTAAAAAGGAGAGGATCATCATACTAACATCCTGGGTGAAAGAAATGGGAAGATTAAATCTACATTGCATAAGGGGGAAGAATGTGGAATTTCTGTAGGTGGAGTCAAACTGCAGAAGGCAAGCTTTCTCCCAGTGCTGTTTGTGTTATGCTGTGGGCAGAGACAAAGCTGACACGTTTGCAAGTGAGTACCCAAAAACTTGGGAGCGCTATCATATGTCACTATCTGACTCTCATTTTTGCAGGTGGAAAAGAGGAGGTCAGTGTTCTTGTTGTTGTTTTCCTCAAAGGAACAGGAAAGAATTGTGCACTTGCTCCTGCAGAACTCTACCAAGGCAAGAAACGGAGCACTGGGCTGATAGACACCAGGAAGTTAACACTAGTGTAACCACTTCCGTTAGTGTAGAGAAAGGAGCAGACTCTGCAAGCAAGGCACTTGTGAAATCACAGGTCATACAGCAAAAATGGGCTTCTGACAGGCCAGTTTAGTCCAGGTGGCTCTGAAAAGGCTGTGTCAGGAAAGATGATATGGTATAGTCCTTTGTTAGCTGTGTGAGTTCACAGGTTCAACTTCACTGCTATGTTAACTGGTGTGACAGACGTTCATAGCGTAAAGCTGGCCTTCCCACATGATAAGTCGGAAACCTCTTATCCCAGTCCTCCAGCCCCATGAGAAACTTGCTCTGAAAGGGGTCGTATGCTTTTCAGGTAATGTTTTGTTTTTTTCTAAAGTTACCTGTAAGTACAGAAGAATCTTAAATAACCCTGTGGAAGATGTGTTATTTTTCTTATGCTGGTGTTAAGAATTAACAAAATTCGTTGCTGTGCCTCGTGGGACCCTTCATGAGTAAGGACTGTATCATATGCCTTCTGTCAGCAGTGATGATAAATGGCCTGATGTGCAAGCTACAGCTTTGAGTAACAGCCTAGGCTGTCAGCTTCAATTACAGCTCATAAAATTGTTAGCTCTCACTGGAAGATGCTTGTACCTGATACAACTCCGTGGTTTCATAGCTTTTTAGTTTTACTTACACTGAGCCTGATTGATGTATCAGTTTCTAGTGTAAGAGGTACCGTGTCTTTGGTGGGGTTACTAGAGCATAATATTTACAGGTGGAGGTGATGACAGCTTTAGAAGCATTTTGACTTAGGCTTTCTTTCTTATTTTTAAATGTCTCATTAGATGTGAATGGAAATTTGTGGAGGCACAAATTCCTCTTTCTTCAGGCTGTGCATTTGAAAAGAGAAGGGTGTTCTCTAAGCTGCTACTCTGCGTAAAACACAGACCTGCCAGGCTGTTCCAAGAGTATTAAAATGTAAGTGATGGCTCAGTTAACCAAAATTGCTTTAAGTTCGTCTAGTCTGTTGTAGTCACCCCTTTCTAAAAGGACAGAATTTATACCAAGTAGTTCCTATTAAATAATATTAGGATATAAATCAACCCTGATGAACACAGCATATGCTAGGCCAGTGAGCTCTATTGTGGCCAAAGTATTAGAAATGTTTCGGAAAGAGATAAATCTTGCATCCTCTAAAACTAGTAAGGTTAAAAAAGTGTAACTGGAACAAAATAGCACAGTGCAGACAAGGACAGACCTTGATCTCAGGAAGAAGAAAGGCTTTTTGTCTTACTAAAGTGAATGAAAACTGATGTACTGCACAAAATATGAGTTAAGGACAAAGGAAAAGCATTCTTCTTGGCAAGTTGTGTTTTTTAGCAGGGGCTGTGGGTCCTGACAGCTCTGCTTAATGATGCCTGAAGACTGGGCAGAAATCACGTTTGGAAAGACCAGCAACTATTCTCTTGCTTTTCAAACCAAGCTGGTGTAGACACACACAGATGGGTGAAGTAGACATGTCTGTGTGCATGTTTGATGTAAAGCCTTCAGTGAAACTGTCCATCATGTACTCCACTGTGAAAAGCACTTGCAGTCATTAACGGGGTTTGCTCTAAATACTGGGGGAGAGAAGTCATCCTATACCATCATACTCTGACATATAGTTCAGTTTGAGAGCTGCAGTTGTAAGTTGGATGGGCTAAAATGTGTTTGAAGAGCATAAACCCTTACATACAGAACCTGATGTGGGAGTGAGCTGCAGAAGCGTTTCTTTATGCAGTACCTTTGATCCAATGCGAGGTGGACTTCTGGAGTGCAGACTGTGGAGTGTGTGCTGTTTGTGTGCTCTGCCTCAGTTCTCAGCTGTGTGGGCTGGAGCTGGGTGAATCAAGGCTCTCTGTGGCACTGGCATCCTGAAAGCCTCAGTTTGCAAACAGCTGCTTGTAGCTCATTGCTGCCGTGATCTTACGGACTGACTGGCACAAGCAAATTTATGGTGCTGTTCAGACTTGAAATGTGACCACATCAGCTACAGAAGGGTAGAAAGGGAGTGAGTCGGAGAGAATATTGATCAAAATGCAGGGGAGTAGAGTGAACCATTCAGTCATCTGAAGTATGCACAACACAAGGCCTGCTTCCAAAGCAGCAAGATTTGGAACAGAGGGACAGAGCAACAGGGACATTAAAGTGAGTGCTGTATCATTACGTTATCTATGAGCTGGGATCTTAAAATTTTGCACTTTTATTTGAAGGCATAGTTTTCTTTTGGTTTCTGTTTTAATTTTCCGGGTATTCTGAGGTCTTGAGAGCAGCACAGCTTTCAGACAGCTGTGCACAGAGATGAGATGTGTTGGTAGTGTTGGTCATGGAGGTACAGCTGTGTTAGAGTTATTATTGGAAGATGTGCTACAATTTCTGTATCAGTTTCACTCTTGTGCTGGTTACCTTGATGGTGAATAAGGCTCTTTAAGATGGCATATACTTTAAGAATAAACCCTAAGACAATGCTACCATCAGATATGAATCTGTCTTCATCCAGATGTGGAGTTTCATGTACTGCCTTGTCTGCTGCTAATAATTTAATTCACCCATGTAGCAAGTTCTAATTAATCCCTCTCTTCTTTTTATTGTTGCAATCTAGTAGAAAAATGGCTTTTACAGAGGCAGGAAATAGTCTGTGTTGTATCTTCTTCAAAAATGCTGGCTAACCCTGTCAGTCTGCGCCTGGACTGTTTGATCAATCCTATCTGTAACTGTTCAAGACATGTAAGTCTTCATAATATGACTCTCAAATTAAGTGTTTTTATTTAATTAAACATTTTTATTTACATTTCTGAGAAGTCTTTTTACTCTTGACTGCCCTCTAATAAATATTTTGCAGTTGTGTAGGCTCTTTCATCCGAAAATCTCAAGATCATGTATAGTAATACTAGCTCTTTAACTGTAAAATAGGACTGAAAAGGAGCATAAATCACTATTATGGTGCTTGCTAAGATGAGTGTAAATAACAAAGAAAAACCCAGAAGCCGGACAGGTGGGTTGGCTTCTCATAAATGTTTTTCTTGAAGGATATCAAGCAGAGAAGAATGGCTTACTGATCTAATTTGTTGCTGTCTGGATTCTGCACAAAATAAACCAGAACATTTCCCCAGTTAGTGTACTGGATTGTTTGGCATGTTACAGCAGTAAATTGTTGAGTAGTCAGCATGGGCTGTTTTTGCCTCTGTTAAACCCTGCCCAAAACCCTTTCCATGTGTGCCAGCGCAACTGTCAGTTTTGTAAGGAATGCAATCTGTTAAGTTGTCACAGGAGATACCTGATTCATTTCAGAGGAAATGCTGTTTAAAATCAGTTGTTGTTTAAATGCTTCAGAACCAGCCTGGGGCTGGATAAATTGTTTAGCCATAATTGGAAAAATGGCCACATTTTGGGAACATATTCTGCAGAATGGACAAGACAGAGATCAGGCTGTTGAGCAAGTGGGTATTTAAAACCAAGCAAAAATCTCTGCTATTGAATGGGCAGATGGTGGTCTGTACTGTGAAACATTAGCCGGAAAATTAACACCTCATAGTGGTATTTAGCAAGGGTAGGTACAGTAAGAGGCACACAAATACTTGAAGAAAGAAGTATATAGAATGGTCTGGAAAACATTGTCTAATTTATTAGCATTGGGTATTGTTGATTGAAATACATTTTGAGGAAGTTGCTGCTTTGAAAGTAATGTGATAATATAACTCAGAAAAGCAAACGTCCATGTGAAAATAAGAAAAGCACTTCCATTTTTAAGGGAGTTTTTTCAGTATATTAAAAATAACTGAACCATGGGTTAATAGAGCTCCTTTTACAACTTCAACATAAAATGTACTGTGTTCTTGGTAAAAAACATTTCCCATGGGTTTAAGGTATCGAGAGTATCACATTTTCTAGAACTATTTTGAGAATTCTATAACTTGCTTTGGAAAAGAGAATTTCATTTATCTTGTTTTGAAGAGCAGGTCAGGTGTATTCTGCTGTGAAGTATCTGAGATCAGATTTTGGTTTCAAAATGGTAGTAAAAGCCAAAAAGTTTTGATTCTTGCACTGTGATTTTTGGAGCATTTGCTAGTGTGGAGTGACCATTTTTGGCACTGTTGGAGCACTGACTGTTTTTCTTGTTTCCTCTGACAGAGCTGCATCTAAAAATGTCATTTCCTAATACTGATTTCCATTAAGCAGTTGTACTAATTTATGTGAGGATGTTTTGACTGTGTTTGAAGGTCTGCACTATCAAGAACAAAAGCAAGAGGGGTTCATGGGATGCTCCCTATCTAGATGCTGTCTGCAGCGTAAAAAAGCACCCTTCCAGATACGTGTATGGATCCTGCACTGGGTTTCTCTGTCAGCTAGCAAGCTTCTAGTAACTTTTCAGCTGTATTCTTTGTGTTTGTTTCCTACTTCTAAGGAGTTGAAAGGAGGAATGGCAGACCTTATAGGGCCGGAGTGTTGTTTCCTTTCTAGTGAAGATGACAGGCAATTTTTTCAAGTGAAGCTAAATGGACTTAGCTCCTGCCTGTTTCAGCTCTATTGTTCCCCTCCATCAAAAGCAGGTCTATAAAATGAATCCTTAAAACCCAAAGGAAACCAAGATTGCAGATATGCTGGGAGCAACTCACCCCTGTAGTGCCCGAGGTTGTTTGCTCAGCAGCACATGTGCGGGTCAAAGGTCTGAGGGAAATTCATGTTTACCCTGGAAGTGCTCAAAAGTGGCAACCAGCTGTTGCTGATGGCAAGGACATTATTGTTGTGTGTAGGTGAATTTCCTGCGTCCTTCTTTTCTCATAACTCTTTTCACATTACCCTTGCAAGGGAATGACAAAAGGTTGATTATCCTTGTGCTTTGTCATAGGTGCTGACAAAGCTGCATAGTGGTTAAATCTGGTGGCTCTTAGACTGGAGTGGTATGTAGCTGGGTCTCTGAAGAGAGATCAGAGCTTGTAGTTAATTATCCGTGTTTGTTTAGCGTGAAACAAACCTTAGGTGAAAAGTCACATTATTTTCTTGGCCAAAGATGCTAAAATCAATCTGGCATTTTTTTTTTCTTGTTATATAGCCAACCCCTGTAACTGCTGCTACAAATACAGCACAATCTCCGTAAGCTTTTCATCCACTCAACTTACCTTTCTGCTACATCAGTGTTTGATGATTATGTAGGGTGGCCCCAGAATATTGCTGAAGAGGTAGGTTTCTTCTCTGCACCCAGTCAAGCTGTATTCCTGTGTGTAGTGGAAGAATACTTTAGTTGTCGGATTAAATCCAGCGCTAGTAATAGCTGCAATACTGTTTGCACAGCTTTCAGCCTGCAGGAGCATAGAGTGTTAAAAATACTTGGAAACAAATAATTCCGTGTTCTGCTCAAGTGAGAATGTTGGGAGTGGTGAAAGATGGAAAAAAGTTACGTGTGAAGCATGTATGCATTTGGAGGGGGAGCAGTGTATAGTGGAAGAGAATGCAGTGGGTTTCTTGGCATAGTCTCAAGTAGAAGTCATTTTGCAAACAGAAAAATGTTGTTCTTAGGTTTTGCAAACTGGTTGAAATTCTCAGAGTTTGTATATTCCTACTCCATAGAAAAATACAATTGCTTCTTCCACAAGTGTGTGTATGGAGATGTTTACTGTGAATATATGCTTTATTTCTGTTGATCTATTTCATCACTCTTTCAGTAGCTGCATGAAACATAAAAAAGGCTTCTGAAGTGTCCCAGCTGCATGGGCATTTGTATGACTTGCTTCTCCTATGAAAATACCTCATTGGAGGGATGTTTTTCCAAGAGATTTGAACGTGTTTTCAGTTAATTTGAAGGAGTGAGGGGCTATGTGTTAGTAAGTATACGCAGTAGCACATCTGCTTTTGACATTAAGTTCATGGCTCAAGGAAAAGTTCACTCAGACTGTGAATTCTGGTGTTTAAGCAGGGCTATATGGTTTGTCGTGGTTCGACCATGGTTGGCAGCTAAGTACCATGCAGCTGCTTGCTCACTCCCACCCTGCCTGAGTGGGATGGGGAGACTGGAAAAAGGGAAAACCCATGGGTTGAGATCTGAACAGTTTTTGATAATTGGGGGAGGTGTGTGTGGGGGAAGTAAAATATAATATTCACAACAATAATAATAGTTGTAATGAAAAGGACACACTGTGCATGACGTGCTGTGGTATTGAATATCCCTTTGGCTAGTTCAGGTTAGGTGTCCTGTGTCTGTTCCCTCCCAGCTTCTTGTGCCTCTCCTCACTGGCAGAACATGGGAAGTGGAAAAGTCCTTGACTTTTGATAAGCACTACTTAGCAACAACTAATACATCAGTGTGTTATCAACGTTTTTCTCAGACTAAACTCAGAACAGCTCTGCATCAGCTACCAAGAAATAAAATAACTATCCCAGCCGAAGCCAGGACATGGTTTTAAGACTAAAAGAATAATCTGAACTGTGCAAGTGACTTTCGGCTGTCGAGGTGTGCGTTTGCTGGCTGTTCATGCACTTGTTCTCCGAAACATTTGTTAGGGATTAGGTATCAAGAAGGTCTATGCCTTTCCTACACATGGAGTTCTTCAGCCTGCTCCCACAGGGTACCTCTCTGTGGTGCCATGGGCTTATGTTGGCAGCAGGGAGTGCACAGCTTATCTTGGAGTGCCAGTGTTGGAGTGGTGTGGGTGAGCTTCCCACTGAGGCTCTGAGTGGTGCGTTCAGTCTCAGCTGAATGTGATGAACTTCTCTTGTTCAGTTGGTGAGTCTGCTGAAGCCACAGATCACCATTTCTGTGGTTGTGCGCTTAGTGCGGGAGGTTTCTCCCTGTCTTGTTTTTTCCCCCTACAATTCAGAGGGAGAAGGTGTTAAGTCTGGAAAAAGAGCAAGAGTCTCATAGATTTGATGTATGGGTGAAGAAACTACAGCTTGGGTTAGTTTGGGGAGCAGTCACTCCTCAAATACTGCAGGGCTATGGGATTAGTTGCTGTAGCATGTTGTATTGCCCATTGATTCTACTGTGAAATGCCTGTCCCTCTTACTGTACTTTTTTCATGCCTTTTAATGGTTTAATTATGGTCATAAATGAAACTGATGTTCTTCATTCAGTGAAAGAAAGAGAGGAATGACATTTCAACACAAATATGTTTTGTGCTGAATTAAAACTGCTGCAGGTTTTTCTAAAATGGCTTTTGGCATGTTGATGAGCAGTATATGACTGTTATGGTTGTTACCTTTCTAACAAGTGATGCCCTCAAATACTGACTGAGAGCACTGTGCGTCCAGATTAC
>JANHGB010040194.1:4901-27147 GCA_026283785.1 Coracopsis vasa | reverse complement strand
GGGGCGGCGGGGGGAGGGAGAGGGAAGTCTGATCAGCTGTTGCCATGTTTTGATTACTTCTGTTCTCTAAAGCATGTACCTGGTAGGGGTGTGATACTCCTTTCATTTTTCATGACCATCAGATGGAGATGGCATGTGTAGTGGGGTACAAAGACAAGCCCTGCAGATGTGAAGAAGTTTAAATCTGAATTCGGAGGTTTTCTATGGCACGAATGGCCAGCAGCCCAGGTGCAGCAGACTGATTCCTATTGCTGATTTCTGTCATGCACTTGCTTACTTGAGCCTGTAGAGTGAGCATGTCCACAGAACACCAGTCACAGCACTAACTCACAGCAGCGGGGATGGGCAATTCACTCTTTCTGTGCTTGCAGGCAGCTGGGACTGTTGGGTCACCCCTGCTTTGTTGCAGCCACCCTGCCTCACTTGTCCTGCTGCTGCTGGGACCTGCGCCTTAACCTTCAGTGGAAAGTAGTTGAGTTGTGCCTAAATGACTGATGGGACTCACATGGTTTCAGTGAGCCCAGTGCAGACAAGGTGCTGTGGGCAGGAGCTGGCCTGGAAGTGCAAGGGCCTCAGCTCCCAAGTTTGTTTCTTGAAATGGTGCATGTCACTTCTCCAGTTAAGCCCCATGTTAAATCCTAAAAGGATTTCATGCAGTAACAGGCACTGCTGTGTTAGAAAATGTGAGTGAAAATCCTTTTAACGTTATTTCTTCATGCTCGGGTCTTTCTTTTACATCTGAAGCAAGCAATGTATAGCTTGTAAGGCAGAAATTAAAACTGTATGTGTTACATAGGTTTCACTTGCTATTTGGCAGTATGAAAAATGTGTGAAGTATCTCCTGGTTAAAGCCAGAGAGTGGTGCCTGAAATGGAAAACTTCAGTCTGAAACATGAGTTTGGAGCAGACTGTACCGTTTCTTGTAGGAAAAATGCTTTCTACCAATGAAAATGGGATCTGCAAAACCTATTTCAAATCCGTGCAGGCTGGGCTCTAGACTGTGATGGGAAATGGTTTATTTTTACATGTGACTTTGAGGAAGTCAGTACGTGGCCTTTCTAGAACAACAGGTATCTTTGTCATTCCAGTTTTACTTTGTAGTAGCTTGCCCTAGTCCTTGTGCTGCTTTCGGCTTTTTTTCCCAGCCTCTCTCGTAATCCACTTCCCAAAAAGGCTGAATGAATAAGATAAAATCTGTCCTTCAAATGGCAAGCCTCTAGGCGACAGAGATTAATGATGTACTTGGCCATGGCTTTGCACTGGTAGTTGGAAAATACAACTGCAGAGTAGCAGATCAGGAGAATCATCAGTCACTCAAAATAGCTGTTAACAACAGGCTGGTAGTGATGGGCATCTCTGTAGGCAGCATCACAAACAAGTTCCCTGCTGACACAGTTACTGGCTGGATTTGGCTGGGAGAGGGTTGGTTTGGAGAAGCAGAGTCCCATGGTCCAGCTGCAGTTCCCGACAGCAGCTCAAGTGCATGGAGGCACAGTCTCCCTGTGCTCATTAGTCCGTGGTGCTCCTGTCCTGCAACTTGTCTCTGTTGTAAGAAGCCAGATCTGGGCACAAAGCAGAGATGGCGCCACCAGTATTCAAACACAGTGACTGTCCCATTGACCAACTTAGTTATGTGTAAGTATTGTGGGGGTAAAGATGCTCCCGTCCTCCCTGCTCGTCAAGTTTAAAACCTGTTGAGACCAAACCAGTGCAGAGGACTGAAATTACAGCTCCAAGGAGGGCTCTAAATGTCCATGCTGAGATCAGGGCTCTCTGCCTGCAGGCTGTAAACATTTCATAGTCAACTAGTGACTGTGCCTGATGATTTGGTAGTAAAACTTAATCTAAATCTGAGTCAGTGGTAGTTATTCTAATTTCTTCATTTTGTTCAATCCAATGAAACTCTTTGCAAGCCAGTACCGGGAGTGTGAGAGGAAAAGGATGCAGCAGTTTATCTGTCTAGTCAGGAAGATGTTTCATAGCACTTAGCTTCATCACTTTCCAGGTTTTCACGCTCCCTGGTGTGTATAGATTCTTTCTGAAAACACAGTGAAGTGCCGAGTCTGCAGTGGCAGCACTGTTATCTGAGAACAGCAGCTTTAAACCAGACACTTGTGCTCAATGAAGGTTGCAAAATCGGGAATTACTTACACCACTGACTATTTTGTTCTGCCTGTACATGGAAATGGCTAATGGTTTGTTACCCAGGAAACACTTCCAGTGATTTCTACTCCAGTCTGTTACAGCTCTGAGCTGGCACTATTGATGTGTTGCTGTTAAAGGATGGCAAAGATGTGCCTTGTTTGGGGTAAAAGATACCATGGAAAAGGAAGGAATTTAAGGAATGAAGGAAGCTTTGGGAGATAGCAGAGTATGTGAGCTCAGTGCAGACTGTGGTATTTTTTGCATTTGTTTAAATCAGAATGTAATTTACTCAATGGAACCCTCTTACTTTGATGAACAGGATTTGCTTTCAGAAAATGCTGAAGGTACTCTCCCTCCTGACTTGATTTCTTTTGAGGAAGTGTTTATTCCAAAATAGAACTGTAATGAACTGCTGCTGCTGTTTTTTTCTCTGAAGTATGTTGTGAAAATCCTATGTTGCTGTAGACAGTTCCAGGATGTAAGCAAGAAAAAGAATTTCACTGCAGAGTGGAGGAATACTTCCAGAAGCTTGGAGGCTTTCTGGGTTTCTTTTGATACGGTTTTCCCATCTTAACTGCAACATTCCTTTTGGAAGCAACCAGGGTAGTTTCATGAGCAGTGTTGGAGGGAGTTCAGATAGCTGTGAGCTCCCTGTTGTTTCCATTAGCTGAGAAGGAGCCACAGCCACCTACTAAACTTCTCAAGAATTACCATGGAAAGCAGTGAGGGTTTTAAAACCTGCACTCCACTGCTTAATATTCTGCAAAAAATGGAAAGCCATTTCTGTTGTATTTTGCTTTGGATTTTAATAACTCTTTAGGGCTACTTTTGATTATATTAACTTAAAGCCTTCTTGATGTTCACCCACCTGATCTTACTGAATACTGACCAACAGCAGTCCACAAACTGAGACCTGATTCCTGCCTGACTTGGCAGTGAGTTCCCACCTCCTTCCACTTCTTGGAAATGTGTGAGTTTATAAAGAGTGTTTTCTACATGTAGTTATCCACAGGGCTGGTCCAGCTCTAGATAAGTCAGTAATATGTCTTAATGCCTTTTCTGAGGCTTGAGTGGTGTTCATCGTAACTGATGAAATGGAGTTTCTGTTGCCTCAGCTGTTTCGGTCAGAGGTGATGTAATACTGCAGTGGTGTAGCTGGGATCACCTGCATCTGTGCAATGCAGGCACCATCCACCTGAGCCAAAATTGCGTCTCACTGAGGTCAGTTAGTTAAATTGTCAACACATGGCAGTCCTGGAGCTCTGATCCTATAGGATTATCTCAGGTTTGGCCATGAATCTGTGGTTGTAAGGGAGTAAATCTGTCCCTGGAAGCTGACAGATGCTCATAATTGGCAATGGGACATCAGTCATTATCATGTATCTTCAAGAAGTAGTTAAGAGAAAGCAATAATTTAACTGTAACCAATAAAGCAACGGGACTGATGCATTTGATTTGAAATTGGAGGGCACATATTTCAATTATGAAATATAACTGGAGCCAAAGAGCATTGGGGTTTTGTGCCAGGGTATGAGAGAATTCTGATGGTTTTTTTCCAACATTATGACTTGATAGACACTTCTTCTAATCTACAGAAATGTAACATAGTGCACTATTAACAGAAGTTAATGTAACACCTGTGCAGTCTGATTGGCTCAGGGAAAACCTTGTCAATTTATAGTACGTATTTAAGCAAGATGAATAAGGAAATCAGGATTCAAGTAGCACAAAGAGTCTGATTTGTACATCAGGAACAGTAATATTTTTTTTTCTGACATTTAGCTCATGTTAAACATTAGATAACTAAATCATCATAAATCATGAATAGCTAAGGCTCCATCAGGAACAGATGCTCAGGCATGTTTGTGTTCTGTGTGCTGTATGGCTGAGCTTCTGTTTTCTGCACAGTAATAAGGCACATCTGCCATGGGATAGAAGATCTGTAAAATGTCCGTATATTGGAGTCTCCGGTGTTTAATCTATGACTCTGCAGTCTTGACATTGGGGCATTATTTTGGTATCTAAATATGGATTCTGGAGCCTGACTTGGGCATTCAGACCTGCATTGACAGTAGTGACTGTAGCCCTTGCACACCTTCAGGAAGAAGGCCCAGTGAATAAAATGAGTCACGCTGTGATCATGGGTGGAGGGAAATGAAGAATTTGCTTTTGTCAGTTGTTGTTTGCAGAGGAAGTTCTTAGGTTTTATGTCAGTGTTTCATCTGCCGATACAAGGAGATAGCGATGGCCAGGAGAGCACACCCTTACCCCCGACCTCCTTCCTTTTGCAGAAGGAGGTTTTGCTTGCCACTGAGAAAGCTAACATGGAACATGCAGAAAAACCTGACCGGCTTTTGGCATAATGAGCTCAAACTTGATTGAAATTCTTCTATTAAAATGCAGCCAAGTAAGTAGCCGTACTGTAATGACTGGAATGTGTCCTCAGTATGAAAGGACTCTGTTGAGGACGTCGCACAGCTCAGTGTACAGGCTGATTCATTTGGGCTGCTGCAGTCACGCTGAAATTCACCCTGGTGCATGGTCTGTGTCATGCTTCCTTAGGTAGGTGCACACTTTCATTTTAAATGAAGTAATTTGGCTCCTATAATAGAATTCTGATTTTTCAAATGTACCTCTTGAACAGTAGGCAGTGAGAACAGAGGCTCTGTTGGTCACAAGTCACAATGTGCTTGACATGCATGACATGTTTTGCTTAATATATTCAGCCAGAGACTAGACGCACAGGCTTAAGTCCCTAATAATGTTGATGATCCTCATTAACATTTATAATCTTCATCATCTTTAACTTGCCTTGCAGAACCTGGAAGTGAAAGTTTAATCTTCCCTGCAGTGGTCTTTAGGGCAGACAAGTAGTGAAAAAGTACAGAGGAGTTACGCCACTTTTTAATGGGTCTTTTCACTACTACTTGAAAATCCATTTCAGGATTTACCATAGTGTCTGCCTGAACTGATCTAACCCTTTGCAAGCGCCTGCTTATGGTGTGTGCTAGTGAGTGTGTACTGTGAACTGTATTGTGAGTAAGGACTTGCAGCGATGCACCTGACAGGATTCAAGACTTTTGTGTTTGATGAGCCTTAAAGACAAGTGACAGGATTCTTGACACAAGTTCTTTGAAGTCTGGAGGGTTTTAGACAAGTCTGCTTTGAAATACTTCATTTACAGTGGAAAATAACTTGGTGAGATATGGTCAGGGGGCATGAGCACTGGGAGGGATGTAAGGATGCCCGTTTCCTTTGAGGTCATGTTGGATTGACATTTTCTTTTCTTTAAAGAAGCCTCTTTAAAGAAGCATTTTTCATTTATTGATCTCATCAGGTGCCTGTTTGAGATGCCATAGAACGTTTGGGGTATCTTATGGCAGGTGGCCCATCTTTCCACTCTGTCTTCTGTTGGCTGCACTGTTTCTTCCCTGATGCTTCCGTAGGTCTCCCCTCTGACTGAATTGCCATCAAGATCACGGTATATTATAGAAGGTCATATTTCAGTTGGTCTGGCACCACTGCTGTCAGTAGTATGCAGATGGGTGGATTAAACCAAATTAAGTATTTCTATTCCAGAAGCTTTAGTTGTGTTCACAGTGTTGAAACAAAAGGTTTCTGATCCAATTTCTGTAAGTGAAATGTCTTTCCCTGGGGCATAACAGAACTGAGAAGAAAATGTATCTATTCCCACATCAGGACTAGCTCAGAAACAGATGCTTTGCGAAAGAATCACTGTAGGAGATTACAGTTAGATGCGCTGTTGCCAAAATTAGAAATGGAGTTATTAAATGGCCTTTCTGAAAGCGTGGTTGTTTGGGTTACAAACTCCTGTGATGACTGCTTCATTTCTGGAGAAACCTTTGAAAATGATGCCAGGTGTATGTAGGGGGAAAAGAAGGAAACACTTTAAACCAGAACCCACCCACATGGTGTGTCCTGATTTTATGTGTGTACCAGGCAAAAGTGAGTGTTTTACCTGAAGGTTTCACCATTCAGGGGTTTACCTTCACAAGGGCAAATTATGGGTTGTGGGAGCATTTATTTCTATGAAAGTGGTGAACACTTGGCTGATGTAACTTTCTGTTTATAAAAGTGTGTTTTCTCACTATACATCAGTTTAATTTTGTGTGTCATTATTCAGTGATGCTGAATAACAACGTCGTTGTTTTCTCAATAACAAATTATATATTGATCAAAGCTGAGTCAGTTTTAACTGTTAGGTATGCATGAAAGTGAGTTCTTTTTAGTAAGAAAAGCAGTCTGAGGGACAGCACTGTGCTATAAAGCATGCAGAAAAGCTTTTCTCTCAAGCAAAACTCTATAGCTGAAGCTTGAAGAGGGTCAGAGTTCATTTTTGAGCCTTGTGGATCCAACTATAGTCCCAGATTGTCCCTCCTTGACAGGGTAACGTCAGGCATCTCTTCTGTCAGATGTTTTGTACCAAGGACAGGAAGCACATGGAGTCTGGTCCATCCATCCATCATGCCTGCTGTGTTGCACCTATCCACATGCTGTTCTCATCCTTGTTTTTTCAGCTGAGCGTGATGTTTCTTGTTTCTTCACAAACTGTTGCATGCTGGTTGTTATTCATTTCAGTTATCTGCTTGAGGGGCAGCTGTGCTCTGTGTGTGTCACTTCAAAAAAACATGGGAAATGTAAGATTTTTTTGGCTGAAACCCCTTATTTTCAAGTAAATATGTCTACTGGTGATTTTGTGATAATGCTCATGGGGGATGATGCTTATGGGGATGCAGGAAATCAATTTGCTTTATTCAGTTTTTAAAACAAGAACCTTCCCATTTGATTACCAGAAACTGTCTAAGGAGGGCTTGTTAGAGTGGCCTTTTTATAGGAGAAATAAGTCGGGAACGGGCTGTTCTTGATGGGATGTTTGTTGAAGTACATTTTCAGCTTCAAAATGGAGTATCTGGCCAAAGGAGTGAAGAGGGGGAGTGCGTGTGTGTACAGAGCCAGTTCAGTGAACACTTGCTTCGGCCAGGAGGGATCTTGCTTTGCATGATGATACTAAAGTGCCTGTAAATTCAGCCAAACAGTGGCACAGGACTGGTGTAAAATTAGAAGCCAGCCCGAAAGCACTTGTATTCACTGTGCTGGGGGGCTGTGGTCATTTTAGTACCAATACTTTTGCAACCCTTACCAGCAGGTACTATAAAGGCAGAAGACACCCCACTGGGCAACCTGACAGGAGGATGGTTTTCACACAACTACTTTTATACAGTTTTTATCAACTGCTCCCAGTGACCACTGTCACAGTAACAGCAGCAATAACAACACATCCACTGCTTTGCAGGTCCAGTAATCACACAACTGTTACTGCTTTACAGGCCTCTTTATTTTTGTTTAAAGAACCATGCTGTGATGTAGCTTTTGGTCCATCTTCAGATGTTTTCATGTCAAACCTCTGGCAACCTGGTGAAAAGAATATTCCCTCTAGCAGGTCCACTGAAGTTATTTCTCTTTCCCTGCAGATTGCTGGTTGGAGCTCCTCGGGAAAAGGCCTTTCCAGCCCAACAAGCCAACAGAACCGGAGGGTTGTACAGCTGTGACATCACATCTCCAAATGCACGTTGCACTCGTGTCATATTTGATGAGGAGAGTAAGTTCTTCAGCACTTTTAGATTGAAACAATTGTTTAATTCCTCTTATCTGATGTGGTCCTTTCCAAAGGCATCAGTTGTTTTAATGGATTTATACGTAACATTTTTTGGATCAGAATAAGTTGTAGCTTCATTGCTAAGATAGTAGCATGAGATGCTTAATTCTTGGTAGTTTTGGATGTTCTTACTCTTCCATAAATTGATGTGGCATGAAGTGATATTCTAGCAGTGTTTAACGAAACTGGATGTTGTCTGTGATAAACTGTACGGGCACTGCCACCTGCAGGCTGTCCCATGTATTGTATGAAAGGCCTGTCACGACAGGGACTGTTAAAGGAAATGAAAAGGAAAATAAAGTATTTAACTGTTAATATCTGAAGCTGTGTTATGAAATTCTGCAGCTGATCCGAAGATGGAGAGTAAAGAAGACCAGTGGATGGGTGTCACTGTTCAAAGTCAGGGGCCGGGAGGAAATGTGGTGGTAAGTCCGAAGGTCTAACTTAAAAAACCATTCTTAGCCTTCAGTAAAGGCTGTGAATTGTCTGTGTTCCTATACAGCTTTCTTAAAGGCAACTTCCCTATGTTTGCTCCTGTGATTTCTAAGGAAGGGCTTGTATGTGTCCCTAGCAGAGTAAGACACTTGAGATTGTAAAAGCTTTAAGTTATTTTTCTAACTGTGAGTTAACCTTTCTTTATAACCTTTGTAACAGTCTAGGGTGGGCAGTGCATTTTCAGGGTGTCCACTTACAGTTTGTTTTTTGTGATATGTACCTTGTTTCTTTTAAATTACATTGGCTACAGAAGGAGGGAGAAATAGTGTGATGAGGTTGTAAAAGTAGCAGGATGTCATCCGCCTGTTTTTTAGGATGATCAGCCTCAGTTTAACTTTCACCAGGAACTTTACGTTGCTCCTGTGAATTAGTAAGTCCATTGTACTGCAGTTATACCACTCGCTGGTCTTTATTTTATACATTGCAGAGAGATTTTATACAATACAAAGAGAAAAAGCTTTCAGGAGTTACCAGAGAATGTTACTTTCTCAGCTCATTCTCAGTTAAATAAACCTCTCTTGGTGCTGTAGGATACTGGCTACATCATGACATGGTATGCAGTGAGGCTTCCCCATCTAATTATGTTCTTGCAGGTTAATATCTACAAGATATCTGCTTCACAAACTGGAGGCAACAACTTCAGGGTGTGAATCTGGAGTCTTTTAATGATAGAGGCAGAAATAACTTGCCTCAGTCTGTTTCAGAACCCAAAGAGAGAGAGGAGAGCAGACAGAGTCTCTTGCTCATTGAATAATTAATCATCAACTAATGCTGTCTTTATAAGTGATAAGTGGGAAATGCACTTACTAGATGAGGTGTGGGCAGCCTGAAGGTCACTGTGCAGCAGGGCAGTACTGCAGTGCTCTGAGAATGGAGCATCTGGACACTTGCTTAATATTTAAGCCTTAATAGGAAATGTAGAAAAGGAGCATCAGCTGAGAAAGCTGGTTTGCTTCTGCTTTTCACACACCTACTGCATCTGGTTCTGCAAAAAACACTGCTAGCAAAGGAGTTAGATTGTTCCATCTCTTCTTACAATGGCTTGGTGTTCACACCACTTAAGCCAGGGCTATTCATCCTCTGTGTTAAATACTTGATTAGTATTATGTTACCAGGTGAATAGTCTAAAAGGTTAAGGAACAAGTTGTACTCAGTGCTGTTGTACTCTGTCCCAGTGACAGTTACTCTGTAAATGGAACAGCCAACATAGGAAATAGGAACAACTTCCCTCTCTTTCATTGGATGAGCTTTCAGCCTCTGCTTTAGGGCACTTTCCTGGCAGGGGTATGTTCTGGGTAGTCTCAGGCAGATGGTAGTTGAACCAGCTCCTCATGTTGTGCACAAGCATGTACGTCATTTAACTCTGCCAGCTGTGGGGAAACAGACACTTCTTCCCTTATGAGAGATAGAGTGGTTCCCTCCTCACTTCTTGAAGGAGAGGTATTAGGTGTCAGGGAAGGCTTTAGGGCTAAACCTCTGAGGTCCCACAGAGAAGAGGGATTTAACCATGCTGCCTTACTTATCCATGAAGCTGGTTGTTCTGACTTATATCCTTAGATGCCGAACTTTTCCCATACATAGCCCATAGGGAACAGTGAGCTGTCTGCATTGCAGCATGGATGTGTCTACAAAATGACTTGCAGCACTGCTAGCATGAAGTATTGCTAAAGGAGTCCAGCGTTCTTTTGATGACTTGCATACAAACATACAGAAAGCATCACTTGTTATTTCTTCTGTCTTGCAGACATGTGCACATCGCTATGAGAAGAGACAGTATGTAAACACAGTGCAGGAAACCCGGGATATCATTGGAAGGTGCTATGTGCTGAGCCAGGATCTCACTATTAAGGATGATATGGATAATGGAGTATGGAGTTTTTGTGATGGTCGTTTAAGAGGCCATGAGAAGTTTGGTTCCTGTCAGCAAGGTGTTGCTGCTACTTTTACTAGAGACTATCATTATATTGTGTTTGGTGCCCCAGGCACTTACAATTGGAAAGGTATGAGCTGGCTTCCTTCCTGCCTATCCTTCCCATTTCCTTGCTTACAAGGGTTGCATCCTAAGTTTTCTTTTTTTTTTGGAGGGTGGAGACGATAACAGGAATGTAATTATTTTATCCTGTTTTCACAAAATGTATGCTCCTATATCTCAAGTATTTACTGATATTCCTTTCAATATATTTATCCTGCAGTATTGTCCATTTTGTTCTTTGTGACGTCTGTAGAAAATAGGACTTTCCAAAGCAGATACTGGAGGATTGCAGGAAGATAACTGAACAGAGCCATACTACATGTATTCATATCTAAATCCATGGATAATCTGTCTGATTAAGAGCCAAGTACTCTCTATCATCTAGGAGATAATCCAGAACTGAAGGGGGAAAATAACCATGGTTTTTGTGTTAGTTTCTATTGAGAAGCATCGAAATGGCCAGCTCTGCCTGAAAGCGATTTTTCCTGTCACACTTCATTAGGCCAACAGCTGTAAATATTTCCCTCTTTAGAACATCTGATCCTTGAACCATTACATTTTCCCCTCGTACACCTGCGCCTCCTCTGTGAACCGTGCAAAATCTTGGAGTTAAGCTCTGGCACAAGGTGTACTTTAGTGAAAACTTAATCTTCCCTGTATCTGTCAACAAAACGTGACCAAGCTGAAACAGCATATTGAGTTCACACACTGCCTGGCTTCAATTGCAGAGCAGCGCTATGACAGTCTGTCAGTCATAGGAGTACTCTTATGTATCATGGAAAACATGTTTGTGCTTGCCAAAATGTTAAATATGCCCATTGATAAAGGGGGAGCACATATTCTATCAACCAATAGCTCTTTTCCGCGTAAATAATGTTTTCTGAATACATAACCAGTGGTTGTCATGGCTGAACAGTCATTTTTAATTATTTCTTTCTTTAATTCCTGTGTATTTACCTCCCTTTTAAGAGAGACTTTATGAGGTTAAGAACTGTGGGATTGGGGTGGTTCCTGACCATGTTGGTGCCATGTGTTTGCTGAGAATTTCCTTAGTGTCCCATGTTTTCCAGATCATTGTGTGGCCTCTCTGGAGAGCAGACTGAGTGGCACGCAGATAGACCACAGAAATTCATTGCCTTTTGAAAATGCTGTCACCCAGTGCATTATTCTGTGTTTGTCCCATTTAAACAACTGTCACTATCTCATTCATTGTAATTAACGTTATTTGGGAACCATTTATCTGTTATTTTTCTCCTTTACCATTCGTTTGCTTTTATTTTATCATTTCATTTCCCCAGGGGTGGTTCGTGCAGAGCAAAAGAATCAGACATTTTATGATCTGGGTATCTTTGATGATGGGCCTTACGAAGTTGGTGATGAGAGCCGCCAAGATAAGAATCTAGTTCCTGTTCCAGCTAACAGTTACTTAGGTAGGATTAAGTCCATATGGTGAATCTGTATAAGCATAAGTGTTTATTTGTGATCCCAGCCTGGTGTGATGATATGAAATGAGAGCAGAAAATGCTTCATTTGTGGACCATGTAACGTGTTAACCGTTTTGGCTAATTCACATCTCTCCCTCTATGCTCATGGGCCAGTTTTAAGTGTAAGGTGGTATTCTGCTGGGGTGTAGCTAGAAGAGCTGCTAATGTAATGAGAGGTTTAAGAGCTATGGTGAGGACCTACAGCTTCTCGGGGAGTGATTATAATTGCTCTGATGGTTAAGTAGTGTATGGATCTGCAGTCCTGAGTCACAAGGTCTTTGCCATGTGGTATCAGAGGTTTATAAAAATACAAGTTTCTGGGTATAAGTGTCAAGACAGCAGCTTCTCTCTCCTGGTGAGTGCAGTGTTTTTATTCTTCAAGTTTTTAAATCTCCAGTGGCCTGCTTACAAGTCTTTATAACACCATAATACAAGTAGTGTTTGTATTTAGAATGTGTGTGTGTGTGTGTGTTGCAGGACATGAGTCTCTTGCACTTTGTGCATGCATGTAAGCAGAAATATGCCCTTAGGCCAGTGGATGTTCCCGTACACCAGTGAGGTACTTTGGTGCAGAGAAAAGGCTGCGCTGCATTTTTGGAAAGGTCTCAAGGGTAAAGGACCTTTCTGTTCCGGTGCAGGTTTCTGTGGTGTACTGACCCACCGCTTTGGGCATTTGCAACAAAAACAGTTGTGGCAACTTGAAAATGGGATTTCTGTGTGAGTGGTGGAAACTGAACAGGTGGGAAGGGCATCGCTCATCCAAAAAGTAAAAGCAAGTCAAGAGAAGAGCCAGCTTAGAGCTAGGTAGTTAGAAGACTCAGAACATAAGCATCCATTAAGTATCAGCAGTAATTACTGGCTGTAAAAAAAAATTAAACTCGTAAGAGCTTATGTTAGAAAGACAAACTGCCCGCCTCTGCTGGTGAAACAGCAATTGGTGCGGTGGGGAGTGCTGTGGAGGTGTCTTTTGCTGTGAACAGAGCATTACGGACTTCTTGCAGTTTCCTAACAAATGCATTTATCTCCTACATGTAAATGCTGCCTTTGATGTGTCACAATCAAAACCATTTCCAGGCAAGCCTGCTGTGCACTGGCATTGCTGTTCCTTCTGTTTAGACAGTAAATAAACACGGTTATAGCTGCTTTGCTTAACTGCTGTTTTCTTCTCTTCAATCTTTCACTCGTGTGTACAGGTCTTCTGTTTTTGACAGCTGTATCTGATACTCATCCAGATCAGTTTGTATACAAAACACTGCCTCCCAGCACACAGGTGGACAACTCGGTGGATGTAATGATGAATAGCTACTTAGGTTTGTGACCACCTGAGGTGGCAGCATCTGGTCAGACATAATCTCCAGACCTGTGACATGATCCTTTCCCCTCCATCCCTTCCTCATCTCAAATACATTGCAAGTAAAGCATGTAAACATTGGGATTCAGATGAAGAGGAGCTTGCAAAATAACATGGTTTCAGAGAAACACTGATTTGTCATGCATTTCTCCAAACCTCTCATCCCTCCCCCAGATGGGGCTGCCTGAATTCTTCTGAAACTGCCTCATTGTGAACTGCTGTAATTGAGAATTTTCATGGTAGTGGTGAAGTGTTTCAGAAGGGAGATTTCTATCTGCTGGCTGGTATCTTCCTTCCTTGCAATGCGCATCACTTACTACTTTGGCTTTTCTTGGATATGTTGGCATATGCAGTGTGTTCTTTTAACTCTTTCATCAGTTTTGATACATTCAAAAATGTATTGACTTCTATAAAGAAAATGTAGAACTAAATCATTTGAATGTGTCCTTTAGGGCTGCTTACATCAAAATTGCCCATTTCACCATTACTGTGTAAGCTGATTCTCAAATACTGTGTACATCCTTCATGTGAGATACTGTGCTTGTGTGGTACATTGTGCATGTTTGCAACAGAACAATACTGACTTGTACTTAGCAAGGTTTAGAATAATTTTGCCAGAGGTGAACCATTTGTGCTATATTCAAGTGGTAAGGCTGGTGTTCAAGTTCTAAGCTGGTATGGTTAAAAATGATCTTGTGTTTGGTGTCTGTGAAAAGTAAATCTGAGTGAGCAATGCAATAATAGGTTTTGTGGAGGAAATACTTAGATGTTATGTGTGGAGGAGTGTAGACTTAAAAATGGATCCATCAGTCCAAATAGAAATGGAGAATTCCCAGTACATTGTACTCTGTTTCAGGCAAAACTTCCATGATTCAATATACCACTTTAATATAGTAGGAGAATTTATTTTGCCTGTCAGCAGTATAAGCTGTCAGTGTGTTTCTTTATTCATATGTTATTTCTTTCTCTGTTAAAGGCTTCTCTTTGGACTCTGGTAAAGGAATTGTCTCCCAGGATGAGATGACTTTTGTGTCTGGTGCCCCAAGAGCCAACCACAGCGGAGCAGTTGTTCTATTGAAAAAAGAGAAGAATCAGAGAGCGCTGTCACTCGAGCACATGTTTGAAGGAGAAGGGCTGGCCTCTTCTTTTGGCTATGATGTTGCTGTTGTGGATCTCAACAATGATGGGTATGGCCTTGGTAACTCCTATAATGAAGGATGGCAATCTGGTTTATTTCTGCTTTGATTTTCCACATTAGAAATACAAGGAATGCCAAACCCCATCCTCCAGGTTTTGCTGGAGGAAATGGTGGGCACCTCAGAGAACCACTCAGGATACAGTCTAAATTTCTAATTACAGAAAAGAGTTTTATTTAAACAATTAGTGAAAACACAGAAGGAAAAAACAAATCCCATACCTGATGAAGGCCCTAGGAGATCCTTGTATGTCACAAAGGGAACACGAGCAGTTTGTAGTATTAGAGCTGTTGTTGCTCAACCAGCTCAATGTAGTTTTTAGCCCTTGTTCAGCAGCAATTTGGCCAGCTGACCTTGAGACCATGGTCCCATCAGTTGATCAGTCATTTTTCACAGTCCTTCTGTAAAAGCATCCCTTCTTTTTTTCCCTTTAAGGTGGCAGGACATTGTTATTGGCGCTCCGCAGTATTTTGACAGAAGTGGAGACATAGGTGGTGCTGCCTACATCTACATTAACCAGCAAGGCAAATGGGACAGAGTAAAGCCCATTCGCTTAAATGGAACCACCGACTCCATGTTTGGTCTTGCAGTTGAAAATGTTGGGGACGTTAATCAGGATGGATATCCAGGTGAGTGAAACACAACTGCAGTACAAATGTATGGCACTTTCTTGCTAATACCAGACTTGGAACATCTCGTATGTACCTTCAGCATGATTGCAGGCTACAGAAAGAGCAAGACTGATATTAGATGTCATCACTTCTTTTCAACAGATATTGCAATAGGGGCTCCCTATGATGGTTTTGGCAAAGTATACATTTATCATGGATCCAGGAATGGAATAAACACAAAACCAGCACAGGTAATGAAATAACCGTTACTATTAGCCTTGCACAAAATGAATGTCAGGGCTATCCATCTTCTCCCTTTCCACTGCTTTTAGTGGGGTGGGGGACATGCAGAGAAGTCACAGGGCCCTTGCATTACTGACCAGAAAATTTAGGAATGCTTGATTTCAGTACACATTTTTGCTTCCTGGGCAGTCCTTTGGCAGCAAGAACATGTAGAGAAGGAAAAAGGCATGTAGATGGGCAAGTCTGGTTTCTTTGAAAGAAATTTTGGGATTTTAAAATAATTGGTGTGTTTGTTTCCTCTTGCACTACTGCTCCTTGACTTTCCTTTTTAAGAAGAAATGTTTATGCCTTTTTCTTATTTACTTGAGGACTGCTGTGTTCAGTTTGCAAGGTGAGAATGGAACTTGATTACGCTTCCTAGAATATTTTCTAGATAATTTTTCAGTTTCAAGTGCCTTACTGCATAAATACTATAAATAAAGGTAAGCTGGGTTACATTCTATGTGAACCAGTAATTTCTGGTACGTGCTGCTACTGCAAAGTAAGTTCTTGGAAGGAAAGCAAACCTTGGCACTTCAATTTATTTACCTGAACACAGAGATCCATTTCCTTGTATCTCTCTATTTTTTTCTCCTGGCCATGACTCAATGATGTTCACTTGTTATTTATTTCACTTTTAGAGCTTTTAAATGTCTGAATTCCCTCAATCTGTTTGATCTTTAGATTCTTGATGGTGAAAAAACAGGCACCAATTTTTTTGGTTACTCTATTGCTGGAAACATGGACCTGGACAAAAACTCCTACCCCGATATTGCTGTTGGTTCCCTTTCAGATTCTGTTTCTGTGTTCAGGTATTATATACAGAACCGGTATTATATACAAAATAATACAGAACTGGTGTTGTATACAGAACCTAGGTTTTAGGTTTAGTTTTTTTGAAGACCAGACTGCTTAGAAGTAACACAAAGCTGTTTGGCCTGCAGTGCATTTTTCCTTCTAGAAGCTGGAAATTCTGGAGGGGGAAAATATCCATAGATTGGTTTGTTATTTTAGCCTTTTCTTCCCGTTGAGAAGCTGTACAGTCAATACAGGGTAAGAGGGTGAATGTGGACAGTTACTGTGGAACGCTGATGTGTGTAGTATATCTGTACCCTAGCGTTGCCCAATGATAACTTACTTGGATGCTGATGTCCTTTGATGGAATTAAGGGTGATAAATAATTTTTTTGCTTAAGAAGGAGAAGTTAATGGGTATGTTTGCTAGAGCTTTTGTTTGCTGCTGTTACAGATCTGATCTTGCTTTATTGAAGATAGGACAAAACCAAACCAAACCCCTCTTTTGCAGCTGAGGATCCAAAAGTAGCAAGGCATATGGCCTTCCTGATGTTGCACTGGGTCCATGAAACAGCTTTGAGACAGCCCTGTAGACAGGATCCTTTTGGATTTTGGTGGCATATGCCTTAATTAGGGATGAGGCCATAGTCTTTTGCAGATCTCTGCCTTTTTTCCAGTTTAATGTTCTGTGAATCACTAGTAATGAGCCGGAAGAGGACTGTCTCCTCATCAGAGCTGTGACTGCCGTGTCAGCTTCAGGTCTTTGGTGGTTGCTATCAGGTCCTGAAGGAGGAGGAGCAGAAACTCCCCAAACAACTCTACCTTTCAGACAGACCACCTTTCCTACAATTTTTTTTGACCATCCCGTCTCTAAGGTGTATATTATCTGTGTACCTAATTGGAATGTTCTTAAATACACTGAAACAGCAGCCAACAAAAGGCACTCATGTTGCTTGTGGAAGAGAACAGAGTAGGTGGAAGGGAGGTTGCTTAGATTATTAAGTGTTCTGCTTACTCAAAAGGAGCTTTAATCATTTGCTGATAAGGGCAGTATGGAAACTTTCAGAGAGATGAGAAAGAAAACCTTTGTGGTGGCCAACAGTGGTGGCCTGCTTAAAAGAAATTTGCTAGAAGAGGAGGAGGAGGCGGCTTACTGGCCATTTTAAACAACGCTTAGATGCTTTGATGGGATCAGCTCGTTCGTTTGCTCATGTGAACTCTTTTCTTGTCCCTTCCAAAAAGGAAGAGAAAGGAAAAGTTGTCAGGCTGAATTATGGTTACAGCCTACATGCAGAGGAGTCAGGAAATGAAAACATCTTTTCCCACAGCCACCCAGGCTCCACATTAAAGCTGTTGTGAACATTAATCTCAATGAACTTCAGTACCTACAGTAGTTCACACGGGCTGAATTACCATTGGGGTGGGAACCATCACTGTGAATTTGGTGGTTTTTATACATGTGTAAAATGACAACCACAGTGACACGTTAACATACCCTGCTTCCCAGGCAGGCATTTAATTACGATTGTGTTGGGTTTTGTGACTTGCTTTGCTTAAACTTTGAGTAGTTTTGTTTCTAACCATTATCAAAGCCAAACTCTGTTTCCTGGGGTGCCTGTTGGAAATCCGTGGAGGGTGTCTGGGATTCACATGAATTACTGCATTGATCTTAACAGAAACTTTTCCTTCTTTTTTTACCCCCCCTTTTGATTCTCCATTTTTCCCCCAAATAAAGATCTCGGCCTGTGATAAGCATTAAAAAAAGTATTACGGTACAGCCTGACCGAATTGATCTGAAGAAAAAGAACCCTGAGGACCCCAGTGAAATATGGTAAATTAAAAAACAAGTGTATCAGAAGCCTTGGTGTCTTGGGTTTTCTGTTGTGATGATGTTAAAGTGGAGGGCTGGGACAGTCAAGCAGGTTAAGCAAATATACCTATATGTGATCATTTTGACCTCCTGAATTTGCTGTGACACTTTCCTAAGCACAAGGTGTGGAACTGTTCGGTTCATAATGTCTATTTTTGGAAATGAATGTCACTTTGCCACTTCAGATTTTTAACACTCACCAGTATCTTACCTTGAACAGCTCTCTCAGTAGAGATGTAAGAGCAAGTGCCAGAAAATATTTCTTCTAATTCCTTATTAGCCATTTTTTCTTGCTTTGCAGTTCTGTTTAGTAAGCAGCAAATTACTGTTGTAGCATGAAAACCAGAGTCATAAAACTGATAATATCAGTCAATGGACTGTTAAAACTTTTCAGCCCGTTGGACCGTGCCCTGTTAATTTCTTGGCTCTTTTTACAGGATGGATGTGAAAGCCTGCTTTCAGTATACGGCAAACCCCAGTGATTTAAATCCACGAATAAGTAAGTTTTGAAGATAAATATCTCTGATGTGTTTGTCTGTCTTGTGCTTTTTTGTTTTGTTGTGGTTTGTGTTTTTTTTTTTTAATTATTATTATTTGGAGCATGTAATGGAAGAACAGCGCTCAAATTGTAGTGACTAACCTCAGACTGTGACTGTCAGATGTAAAATGTGACGCAGTCCTAAGGTCAGTCAGCTACCACACCATCTGTATTTAGAGTCATGCTGGTGTGTTACGGTTCATGACAGACTGAACTGAAGCCTTCTAGGTAATGTAACTGCCAGTGAGCAAGAGGCTGCCATACAGGCCAACACCATGTTGCTTCTCTAGGTTAGCATTGCTTTAGAAAGCAGTTTTAAAAACCCATCTTATAAATTATTAGTAAGCATTATTTCTGATTGGAGACTTATCATATAAAACAGCATTCTGTATTGATGAAAATGGTTTTGTGGAAATTGGTAATGGAAATAAAAAGATCTTTATATTAATAGGAGCCTGGAAGACTGTGCCATAAATATAGTTAGAAATGTAAAGCATTAGTTTCTCATGTCTCCTGTTTTTTCTGTTGTTAAAATGCCACTGTTACCACATCCGGGAAAACTGTTTAGGATTTTGAGAGGAAATGAGAAGAATTTAAAGCCCAAACCTCCTTCTCCTCCTGTGTGGTCTTGAGTTTCTCAGTTACTTGTCAAATCCATAGGATGTGCCTGAATAAGGTCCTGGTCTTTCAACAGGGCAAGTGCTTCCAGCTCTTAGAGGCTGCTCACGTGTGCCTGTCTGTGCACTCCTGGGGCCTGGAATGCTCAGTGCTGTTGCCATCCTTTCAACATTAAACTGGCTTGGTGAATACATAGATGATCAAAAGATGTAGAGAGTTCAGATCTGTCAAAACATGCCTCAGCATACAGCTAGAAAGCTGTACTCACACTTTTGCTTTCAGTGCTGAAATTAACAGTGTTTCTTGACCTCAAAACCCTGCTGGCTGCTTAGGTGCCTTTTGGAACAAAACAGAAACAAAAGACAGCCGAGTCGGAGTATTCACAAAGTTTTGTATCTCAGCCCTCTACTGGCTCCATAGCAGCAATTACAGCTCCTCCAGCCAGCTCTGCCTGCTGGGGAAGTAATGGGATACTTTGGGAATAAAAGGTTTTGGTGTAAAAGTTTCCTTTAGGTACATGGACAGGGTACCTGGCCCTGCACTGGAGAGGGGCAAAATAGCTAAGAACGGTTTGTGAAGCCCAGCACGGGCTGGAACAGTCTCCCAGAATAACGTTGTAAGGTCATACTCGGTGAAATTAAAGTTCTTTTTAACAAGGGAAGGGTTCTTTTTACAGTGACTTACTTTATTTCCTCATCTAGAGGTCACGTACACATTTGAAGCAGAAAACGAGAGGAGGCAGTTAGGCCTGCCGTCCAGGGTGCGGTTTAAAGACCACCTGTCTGATCAGTTCACGGCAAACACAACCCTGAGGGGGCAGAACTCAAGAGAGTGTGTGACAACCAAGCTTGTACTGCAGGTAAGGCATTTTATTTCATTTAGACCCACTAGAAACAAAAACATGCTCTGTTTTTCAGCCTCATGGTACCTTTGTATATAACTTAGAAGTCACATGCAGTATAAAGCTTTAAAACTAGAAAACAAACCATAATTAAGTAGTACCTTATTATTCTCTGCACGCATGCTGCTTCTTCCTGTTGCTTTTCTTACAAAGCATGAATAAAAGTCATAGCCGCTGCAGCAATAGAGAGGGAATAGATGCCAAAATGGAGAGCTGTTTCCAACAGAAGTAATTGTTACAGAATTTAACAGTGTCACTGGCTAGGAAAAGAATGTTAACCCATGGGTTTTGGAGGGGATGAATGGGCAGGACAAGAAAGCTTGGTAAGTGCTCTCTGACTTGGCTGCTACAGCAGACCTTAAAGGTAGCACTGTTCCAGGAGCTGAACAAACTGTCTACCTGTGGCTCACCAGTAATAAGCCAGCCACTGGCGTTGCTTTTGACCACAGCAAATTAAGCAGCTTGAACTTAACAGAATTACAGAATTGTCTGGGTTGGAAGGGACCTTAAAGATGACCTAGTTCTACCCCCTGTGCCACAGGCAGGGACACCTTCCACTAGACCGGGTTGCTCAAAGCCTCATCCAACCTGGCCTTGAGCACTGCCAGGAATGGAACAGCCACAGCTTTCCTGGGCAGCCTGTTCCAATGTGTTATTTTACTGTTGTTGTATGAATTTCATTTGCCTGAGTTACCATCTGTTATTCTTAGGAACTCTTATCAGTGAGAGAAATCATCACTTGGAAGCCAGGCAAAAAACCCAAACCAGAAAGCCAGTAGGGCTGGGCTCTCTTTTGTGTTCTTGTGCCTTTTTAGAAAATGCTGGGTTTCTATATAGTGAATAGTTTCAACACTGGAAAATGTAGCAGGAAATACATAGCTTTAGTGCTTGTTCTAAAACTGGCAGCAAAAGCTAGCCTTTGGGTTGCTTTTTCTTCTCTGCACTGTACACTAACTATGCCGTTTAAAATACTTCAACAGGACAAAATCAAAGATAAGCTACGACCCATTCCGGTGTCAGTCACTGTTAAAATTGCTGGCCTGGAGTCTAGCTCACTGTCCACAAGAAAAGACAGAGCACTTCCAGATCTGATACCAATTCTAAATTCAAATGAATCTGAAACAAGGACAACAAAGGTAAGCCTTTGATATCACATTTTCCCACAAATCTGCGCTTTGATGGATCACTGAATTTTAAAAACTGTAGAAAGTTAAATTATGAACAAAGGAAATAACTGGGGTGGCACTGGATGTGTAACTATTGGCTTATATTCTGTATTTGTTTGTAACTTGTTACAGAACGTTATGAACTAGATCCTGTGCTGCTTTTGCAATAGCAGCAGAGACAGTAAAGTGGCCAGGCTGGTTTGGTTTGGATTTTTTTTTTTTTTTTACCCCTCTCCACAACAAATTTAGGAAGAAATTTGCTTTTGATTAAAACTGGAAATCCATCGTCTCCTGCTGTGAATGCTTGTCCCACATCACAAGTAATGTACCATCTAAGTTTTCCATGGCTAGGATGCTGTTATAGCATTAGAGTTCTGCAGCAGTGACGTAAAAGAGAGGGAATATCTTGGATAAGAGATCTCATTTCCTTAGCACACATTGAAGAATCAGACTTAAGGATGTTTCTCCTTATTAGAAGTGTACCTCTCGCTTAGAATTACCTAACTTTGCCTTTTGGTCCCATTTAAAATTCTAAATTATCAGCACCAAGGGCTATGTCTCACCAAAAAAAGTCTCGACGGGCAAGAGTCAAGTTAAAAACTTACACTATCCAGGAAAGTGTCTCTGATGCTTCTTGCAGTGCACATCAGGAATCTTGTTTTAAGCTATTATCATATGACATACAGTAAAAGTCCTTTGGCTTTATTTAGGTGGAGTTCTTAAAAGAAGGATGTGGAGAAGACAATGAATGTCACAGCAATCTGAAACTTCAGTACCGGTTTTGCTCTAGAGAAGGAAATGAAGACAGGTTTACTTACCTACCAACGTAAGCCTTGATTAATGCAGTGCTAAAATTCAAATTACTAACAAGTGCTTAAAAGAACTTTTAGGAGAGGGTTTTGGGCAATAGAGCAGCTTTGTGCTGTTAGTCTGGCAAAGACAGGCCTGTGCGGCTGTACTCATCTGTCAGGGTGAGGAAGGTGGGGGCCTGGGGATGAGCTGTAGAAAAGCAGCAATGGTGGTACAGTCAGATGGATACAAGTGACCACAACTATGCACATATGAGCTAAGAGCCCCCATTCACCTTCATGCTTCACCTCCACCCTCCCGGCACAGCGCCCACCACCACCCACCAGCCGCAGCTCG
>JANHGB010040192.1:21105-44949 GCA_026283785.1 Coracopsis vasa | reverse complement strand
CGGGTATTTCTTCTCAGAGCCCAATGTCTTCAGCAGTATGAACTGACTTCTTGTGACTTGCTCGAGCCCAGCTACTAGAGCATGGAATGCACATTGCAACTTATCTGTGTCGCCATCTCTTTGGGCTGCTCAGTGGGGACCTTCTTGCATTTTGCTTTCAAGGGAAGAAAACCAGGACCCTGGATGGTGAAAAAATGATTTCTACAACCACATTTTGTCTGAGTCATTGACTGCTCTCTGATTGCATGACGTGGAACATCACCCTTTTGAACGCAGTCACTGCCACAAAGCGGCAGACCCATAAGTAGACCTTAGAAAACAACAATGAATTAATTTCTTAAACCCAGCAGAGACTCACAGGAAAGCAGCTGCAGGGATATGTTAACAAGTGCCCTCAGCCTAGGTGAGGGGTTTCTGGATCAAGTGCCCTAAATCAAGGAAGTGGTGAAGGAGATGGCAGAGAAGAAATGATCACTCAGCTCTCTGATCATAACTTCTGTTGACCTGCTCACTTTGCTGGATTCCAAGATAAAGTTACAAAGGTTAAATTTAATCTGAATATAGCAACCCCATTAATACAAGCGTGATTTCAATTTGTTGAATGATAGCTTTGGCTATGTCTATTGCAAAGTCTTAAAAATTCTTGGAAGACAAGTACTTACAGAAATTAAATGCATTTCTGCATAGGATTTGTTAATCACATCAAACATGCTTAAGTGCACGTTGTACAACTGTGGGACTCATTTCTGATCAGAGACACAACATTCCTTAGTGCTGCTTCTGCAGCAGTATGACATAACTGCTGGCGGTTCTAGTCCCTTTGGTTGAGTGATTAAAACAAGACAAGGCAAAGCAATATAGCCCAGGGAAAAATTCTGCCTGGTCATGGGAGACTGCAAATGGACCTAATAGATCACTTCCATCTCTACCTTCTTTACATTCTGTCATAATTCTCTCAGGCATTTTGCAAAATGTGAGTGACTGAACACATGGATTTGCAATGGGTCCAGAGATGAAGAGAGCTGTATCTAAACCTGTTTGAGAAAGGCTGTGTGAACAGTGGGATCTGGTCAGTGTTATATGGGGAGGGCTTGCTACATCTCCAACTTGTACGTCTTTAAGCTAGACCAGAACAAGTCTTTTTCTTCTGTCAGTTATGAATGTCTGCTCCATCTCTTTGCATGTGATACCCACCATGTCCGTGTGCTTTACAACTGTATCCCAGGGGTCTGGGCCTGTTCTGGAAAAGTGCACATTTTCTCAGTGCTTTTGCTTGACCTAAAGTTTGTTCCTACAGCGTCCCTTCAGAAAATCTCCTTCTGGAGAACATACAGTGAGTGGAAGACAACCTTGGCTTTGTGCACAGTGGGATATCACTGAATGGTGCAGCTACACCTAGGATCCAGGCAAGATGGGGCATATTCTGTTGGTTGTATTTGCCTTTGCAGCACTTGCACGAGCACTTTCCTTCAGCTCTAGGTACCTGCACGTGGCAATGAGAGCAGCTCCATTCACTTGAATAAACACACCACACCTGTGCAACACTACCAAACAGCTGCCTTGTGCATGGCAGGAGTGTGGCATATATCATGATGCAAAGCAGCTTTGTCCAGTGTTCCCTGTGACTGATCTCTTCTGACGTTGCTCCTCCCTGATACTGATCAAAAAAGAAAAGCTACCCAGGCAGCTCAGAGATTGAATAGTCAGATCCATGGGGGATGTGTCCATGTTATGAGCGACGTCTGGGAACATCTGCCTGTGCACCAAGCTCCCTCTACATGGGGCTGTCACGAGCTTAACTCTAGCAGCTCAAAACTGCAGCTTAGCCCCATGAGAGGCATCCTCTGCTTAGGAAAGGCTGGCTATGGGTTGCCCACCTGTGGATGGAGTTGTATCATGGGCCAGTATGCGTGTCCCTCCTTGAACAAGAACTTAGCTAGCATTATGAACCCAAATAGATTCAAGCTGTTAAAGAAATAGAGCTCCCAGGCTCGAGTGGAGCCAGTGTCCTGCTTGGGTCCTGCAAGGATTTACAATGCGAACTGTACAGGGAGCAGAGTCTGAGATTGCGTAATGGACAAGGCATACACATCTGGAGAGGCTGTCTGGGGCAGTGCTCAATAAGGGACAGGGATCTTTGGTTTGCACCTGTAATTGCACCCGTGAACCCTCCGACACAGAGGTGTGAACCTGTAGAGCTGAACTATGGGCATGGACTGAAATGGGGTTTAATTACCCATACATGGATATCACTTTCAGGTGTGTCTGCTGTGTGCTCCTGCGAATGACTGAGACTCAATGGGCAACCTCATGTGGACACATCCCCTCTGTGCACTGGAGGAGAATAGGACAGCTCTTGGCAATGGGAGGCAAAAGACCTCAGTTCAAAGGCTTGAAATGCTCAGTTTGAAGACATCTTAACACTTCATAGTTACTTTTTGCATGCTGTGCTCTCTGCCCCTTAGCTTTCATACAATTGTCCCACTACATCCATATTAAACCTATTGTATAGAATATAACTTTGTATTTGTTACTTACCGAATGTGTCAATAGTCAGCTTTGTTCTGAAGTGTAAGACATTCCCAGCAAATGCTTGCGTGCCTAAGCTATTACAAAATGTTGAGTAACTGTTCAGCTTGCAATTCACTAAGCATTCCTGAAATACTGAGGCAACAATAATAATAAACTTTGTGCTTTCATTTCTTCTCTTATTGAAGATCTCAAAGTGTGTTACAGAAGGTAATCAATAAGGTTTCACAGCAAGAGGGCATTGGTTTGATAAAAGCATTATTTGTTTGAAAAAAAAATGGAAAACAGATTTGGAAAAGCTTTGAAAACCTCCCTAGATATCTTTGCAGGATCTGCGTCCTTACAGAGGTTGTCTCTCCACAAAATACTACTGTCCCTTTCCCACAAAGTCCCATTAGGATTTTGAGGGATGTCCAGAGGCCTGGCTGCCACTGTGCTGACCCAGCAGGCCTGGCTGTAACTGTTCCTGTGAGACACAGATGAGCTCTGTCCCACTTCACCCTGAGGTTTTGTTGGGCTTATCAGCCCCGCAGAATGCCCCTCTTCACTTGCACTCAGCACTGAGGTCCATACCAGGAACAAGAACAGATGGTCTTCAGACAGACAGAAGGATGCTGCAAGGGAAAATGGGGGAGACCTGCTCTCCGTGTTTACTAAGACTCAGCTGCAAGCTATGAGCTTTCACTGTATCAGGGCACGAGCTAATTCAGAGACAAAGAAGCAGCCAGGTGAGAGGTGTCTTGCAAGTCATTGCCTGGGAGAGGTAACAAATCTGTGTCAGGAGATATCCAAGGAAAAGCTAGACAGTGCCTTCTCCAATGGGCTCAGGTAAGGTCCTTCTCAAGCTGGCAATGGGATGCTCTGATTTGGCAACCCGGGCCGCTTGCTGCCCAGCTTTGCATGCAGGAGCACCGCTCATCCAGCGTTATTTATGGTGAATGGCTGAGGGCCCAACCATCTGGAGCACGGCCCCAATAATCATGTCCTCTGCCAAAATAAATTGAACCTAATTGGTTGGAAAAGGAGGAGGGGGAGAAGCAACAACAGCAGAATCAACAACAACAACAAATACCCAACTCATCCCAACCCAATATTGAAAACAAATCATTAAGTATCATTTAAAGTCAAAGTGTACCAACTGTCTGACTGAGGCTTGTCCAAGTTTGGCCTTATCAGCATTCAGCACTGCTGCCCTGGGATGCACAAGAAAACAGAGAACACCACTAAACGGTGTGCCAACAAGAGAGGGCACATGTTCTTGTTCACTCCAAGGCCCTTTATGGTTATGGCCCTTATCTTCTGGAAGATAGAAAAATATATATGTAACTGAGAAACAGGTCTATTGATTATCTTTGCTTCTCTGGCTAGAATATGTGTCTCTCTCATTTCTGTTTTTCGCAGGCAGTGCAGGAGCTAACACCTCCTGGCACTGGGATGGGCGTAGTGTTCAAGGCTGCTTGGCTGCAGGTTGGCTCTGGTATTTGCTGCAGCTCTCTGTGAAAAAGCCACCATGCAGCCCTCCTTCTGGCCCACCCCTTCCTCCATGGAGAAGGTCAGGGCTATCACTTAGAGTCCACCTTGATACCAGGAGATCCACAGGCACTTCCCCACCTTGGGGTGACGCCAAGGGAGATGTGACTGCACTTTGGGGACCTCTCTGCCTTGGTGGTCTTCTTCTGCCTCAGAGGTCTCCAGCTGCCTCTTGCTCTGGTGGGTTCTCACAGAACCTTATCACCATGGGATTTGATCTTCCTCCAGCGTTAGGTGTGGTGACATGGTTCACATCTGCTGCCTGTTTTTTCTTTCAGCCTTTCCCCAGGGGAGGACGGCATGCAGTGCACTGTTCTGTTTTGTTTTCTCTCTCTCTCTCTGTGTACATATTTTTATATATGCATATGTGGAAACACAGATATAGTTAGAGGTGTGGATCTCCTGGCTTTTTCCTTCCCTCCCACTCATAGGTTAATACCTCTAGTCAAGCTGTTTTCTCCCCAGGAATAAGAGGGAGGCTGTTTGGCTGCACAGTCTGCCATCCCCAGAGTATCCTAGTCTGTTTTTTAAAGAATGCAAGCATGGAAAAATACGTCAATGTGTCTTACACTTACTAGGTGGGGGACTTGCTCTGGGATAGCACACTGGAACTCTTTCCCTTCCTAGACAGAATATGGTTTCCAAAATGTTATGGTTTACCCCAGAAACTTTTTCCACCAGAGGACCTCCTCTAAGCCATGAAGGAGATGGTACCATTAGGCCAAAGAAGATGTGTTGCCACCTATGACCCCTCTCCTGTATGTGGTGCATTTCCTGAAGCAGAAGTTTTTATTTCCTGTTTCTGAGCTATGGCTCAGTTGCGATAATAAGGTTGGGTATGAAGGGGTGTCTGTCCCCCACTGGAAAGTCTCCCTGCTTCCACACGCACAAGACTCTCCCTGATCCATGGGTTTATTCTCTGCAGAGGTTTTTATGCTTGTAACTACGTGAGCACAGAGAGGAAAGTCCCAGCTGATAGCCATCAGACATTATTTTCCCCTAATCTTCCAGCAGTGTCTCAGAGGTATTAGAAATCCTCTAGGCTCACCTAGGAGGAACATCTCTTGGGATCTATCTAGATGTTTCAAACAGCATCATGGGAAAACAGAAATATTTTGGATGCTGTGATTTTTATTTTTTTCCTGCCTACAAGCCAGCACTGCCTTCCTGGCAGGTGGTGCATGGATAAAGACAGGCCACCCAACCAGAGGAACAATTCCCCAGACATGGTTGACAAGGTGAGAGATGTTTCATGCATGCTTCCAAATGCTTTTGTCCTCTTTTTTACCAGGGCTTTTCTATTTCCCACCTGGAAATGCTTTCTCCTCTGCTCTCTGTGAGCCTTCTCCACAGAGCTCAGTTCCAGTTTTGCTTTCTATTTTCTCTGCCATTTCCCTTGTCCTTATTCCAGCTATAAAGGCCTTCCCTGTCCCCTGCTCATCCAATGTTTTATACTCCCCCCAAAAAATGACTCAAGCTTCATCCTCAAACTGGTGCTGTCCCTCGGAGCCCTGGCTCCTTGCAGGTAGCTGTTGCCATACTCCATGCTGGTTATGAGCCTCCTTCTAATTTTTATCCCTAAGGTTTTCATAAGTAACTGATCCCGTATTTGTTCTCATGCCAACAGGATCTTTTAGCTTCTCCCACCCCAATGTTCATGCCTCTGGTGTATTTACAGACAACAAAGCTATGCCCTCTCCTCCTTAGTTTTGCTAGACTAAACAAGCCAGACTCTCTTGAATGTGGGTGAGAAAAACATTCCAGAGACCTGCTGAACCTGGGACACTGATGGGAACTGCTGCTGGGGAGCCCATTGAGGCCCTGCGATGCTGTTACTCTAAGTTGCTGGGAGCAGGGTGCCTGTTTGACTGCTGGAACAGTTTAGGTTCCTCCCTCCCCATCCCTGGACAATTTCTCTGCTGTCTCCTGCTGGACAGTTCCCCCACTCCTGATGTCCTCGTCCTCCTCCAGCCCTGGACTTGCTCTCAGACCTCTGCCTGCTGAGAATGTTGCATGTGCTTAACCTCCTGCACTGGATTTTTGTATGGCAAAGCTGCTCATGGACATAGAAGCTCCATTTCTGTCTAGTTCAGTATCACATAGGCATGCAGGCTGCAGAGCTGCCTCACCTTCCTTTCTGCTTTCCTTCTTTACTCTTCCCTCCTTTCAGTTGCTGTGGCCATGGTAAAGCCTGGCACAGTTTGTGTTTCATCCTTTCTGCTCTCTGAAGGAAAAGACCTCTGTCATCAGTGGTGCTCCCCATTCCCTTGCACTTAGGAATTTATTTAACCAGCAGACAGCAAATGCTTGTTGTCTGGGGAACGGTTGTGCTGCTCTCATATTTGATAAGGGCATATTGAGCTGTGACTAAGTTTATCTCAATGCAATCCCTTCCAGAGTGAAAGAGTTTTTATTTAAGCATTTTGAAAGGATAAAGTCAAGGGCCAGGGAAGAAAACAGATGTACACTATAGGTGTCTTTCACTGGGCTCAGAACAGCAGTGCAGATGAAAGGTCTAATTTTCCTTTTGCTCAGCCTGGTCAAGTCACTTGCCTAGTGGGTTTTGCTTTTCAAAAGGCACTTTCCAGCTCTCACAAAGGAGCATGGATCTGGCTGTCTGGGTTTGCAGCAGGGTGAGCGTGTGGTGAATATTTCAGTCCATTGGGGTTTTAACCAGTGAAAGGATTGCTATCGGATTTTGAGCTGAAATACACCTCACTTGCGGGACCACTGGAGTCTGTGTAAAGACGAGGTTTTGGTCAGCTGCAGCTGTAGTGCTGCAGGCTGGGGTGCAGAGACCTGCTCAGGCAATGGCTGTCAGGACCACAGAGGAGCAGCTGTGGTCAGCTTTCTCTTTTTGTGATTTCCCCTTTCTTGTTATGACTTCTTGGCCAGGCTGCATCCCAGACCTGCAAGGCTCCGGCAGCAGCCTGCGGGCAGCAGCACACAGAGCAACACATTCATATCACGAAACCATACGGAGTGCTGCAATGTAACAGCCTTCCTGAGGGCTCTGAGTGTGTGTGTGTGTGTCTCTGTGCATATACATATGCTGGTGTTTCAAAAAGCGATCTAAGAGCAGAACGAGAAGGGTTCGGTGGGGAATAAAGAACGGGAAGGTAACAGTACAAATATAACGAGTTTCAAATCTAGGACCACCTTACGTCGTTTAAAGAAAGCTTTGTGATCAGTGTATTTCAGCTGCAGCTTAATATATATTTGCCGAAGAGTTATACTTAATTTCATACACCACATTGTTCCTACAGAGCACCAAAAGCACTTTACAGAAAGGCAGCAGGCTGTTGAATCAGATTTGAAGTCTGCAGCTGTATCCTTGAGACACTCTGTTTGGAGACAATCTTGGCCTAGGCTATTTTAAAGTGGCATGAAACTCGGATCGGTAATTTCTCTTCCCTAGCACAAAAGAGCTCTCTATAATAAAAGTTGAGCTGTACCTGAGAGAGACAGAGCTCTGCCAGGCGGCTGATCAATAGCTGCAGGATCCCTTAGACTGTGATCCTTCACCTGAAATCAAGAACTGGACAATGAGCCTAAGACTGTCCCAAGCAAGGTCTTTCTCTCACACAGCCCAGGAGTAATGAAGACAAAGCCATAAATGACAGATTTTTGTTGCCCAAGTGAAAAGCACAGAAATAACATGATGAACAGGCTGGTGTAAGAGCTCAGAAGAGAATTAGACACCCTACACTGTTACACGTGCTGGGGACTGGCAACCCTGTTGGTCATCCAGCAGCTGGAATACAGGTTTCATTTGTGAATCGGGCAGCTTTCAGAAGTTTATGAAGAAGACTGTTTTGCTCACAAGGTCTTCAAAGCTGGAAGCCAGAGTTCTTTGCTGCAATGGATTCTTCAATGTAAACTCAATGGGTTTCTGACACCTGCATTGTGCAAAACATGGCAGTTTCAGTTCACAGTGGCTTGGGCAATCACTTTCCATTGCCTTGCCTTTATGCCTTCTTTGAGTTTTGCTTTCAGTTTAGGGCTCAGGTTCACCTGAATCTTTGAGGTGAAATGAGCTCAATAGAAAGTAGCATGAAAGAGGACATTACCCGGATTTCCTCCAGCCTGGGCCTAGGTTCTCTAGAAATGCACATGAAACTTTGAAATTGGAGGTTGGTTCATGTTTTTAATAACATTGTAAACAAAAATATGAATCAAAATATTTGCTACCTTCCAACCTGTGATACAGGAACTGATTCAATGCATCCCTGCAAATCTTTAAAGCATTTTGTCTCCTTCACTCTAAAGCTCCCTCTGAATACTCTGCATGGACAGTATTACTGCTGTAACTTTCCTCCTGAGCTGCAGTTGTTTCCCAATTTCTGCTTTCAGTTTTCAGTGTATCAACAAATCGTCTCTTCCAGTTGGAATCAGGTATCACTCTGATAGCCTGAGGGGTGAAGTCTGAATTGAAGTCATAATTCAGCTGCTGTATGATTTCCTTTCCTTCAGTATTAGTTTCGAGTGGTCCAGCAAACCTCAGATTTTCTTGCAGGCTTTCCACCTCTTATCTGCTGCAGAAAGCTTTGGAGATCTACCTTGGTAAGTTTACATCCTCGCCCTTCACATTTTCTCACCAGCCTCCCAGCTGCCTCTGACCTGCTGCTGCCTGTATGCTTCTTCATGGAGTCCAGGCTGGAGTTCCAGGCAGGAACTCATGTGATCCAATAATGTTGTGTACCCAGCTTTAGCAGTACTGCTTCTTGACACATTCTGCTTTCTAGAAGCATGTTCATACCCTGTGATTGTTACATATATCCATGTATCACAACAACGGGTGCCTAGAGTGATACAGTGGATGGGTGACCTGCTGTGCTGACTCTATGATTTTAAATGATCTTAAGTAACTTTCAAGATAATTAAAATCCCTTCTGTGCAACCTTTCTATGTTCTGGGTCATAGAGATTAAAACAGAAGCCCACACACACCCGGGGCAGATTTCTTGTTTTAATACCTTCTCAGCCCAGTGAGACAGTTCTTCTGTATTGACTCAGAAGGAAAAGCACACTCTATTGAATCAGCACCACCACTTCCTTCCTTTGCAGTTCTACCATTCACACACTTAACCTGCTCTTCGTGAGAGAACCAGCGAGAGAGGAAGAAAGCCTAAAGAAGAGGTGCAGCGAAAATGTAACAAAAGAGATAAAGGGTAAAACACACTGGAGGGAGAAGGTAACCTTAATCCTCTGCAGCTGGTATCTGATTACCACGCTCTTTATTAAACAATGTAGCTTGGCTGGAATGGGTGTCGCTGAGCTTAGCATCCTCCCAGGAGCTGATGAAACGCACCATGTCACATTGCCAGGGCACGAACAGCGGCTGTGGGGGCTGCTGTGGAGGAAGGGTCTTTGACCCAAGCGAAGGGGAACAGCTGCTCTTACTAGGCTATGCCATCTGATGACTCTTGCACCAAACACAGCCACTTCAGGATGTTTGTCATGGCGGTCACAACACCACTATCATGAATAACTGATTTCACTTCCCTGTTGAAAAACCCCTGGGCAGCAAGACCCATCCACCAGCTCAGGTCTGCTGGCAGGATAATTGGAAAGTTTCTTTTTTCTTAAGGCCCACCATATTGCGACCGGGTCCTAGAATCATTCATGTTTGCCTCTGCTGGCTGAGGGAGAGGTACAATCCCACATGCCAAGGCAGCGTGCAGGGATGACAGCAGGGCTGATCTCCCCACCACAGAATGGTTGTGCATTTTGGTGGTCGAGAGTCCAGCTCTGTTGCCTCCTGCTGCTTGCAGCTGGGAAAAGTGCATGGCCTCAGCTGTGCTGGGAAATGGGGATCTGTAGTTCCAGATGTACTTAGCCATGGTTGATACAGTTCATGCCTCCATGTCCCTGGTGCAGTCATTCAATGCTGGATTTCATGCAGCCCAGTGGAGAATGGACAAGAAATCATCAGACATGTCTACAAAGTTTCACAAGCCCTTGCTGGGACTGTTATGGAAGAAGATGGGTTTACATCTGTAGGAATGACTTGAGCAAATATCACCTGACTGTCTTCACTCAGCCACAAACTGATGGTGCAGGCACACATACAGAGTGTCTGTTACTAGCATCACTGGCCAGGAAATATGTCAAAGGAGACATGGAACAAAATCATCTACCCATTTCCCAGGCTAAAGCAGTGGTTGGGATTTACAATGGTCGGCACAGCTGGATTTCAAGCAATCACTGTGGGCCAGTCCCCGAGCAAGGCAGCTCTCTGCTCACTAAAGAGTCATGCTGTTTTGAGTCCATGCATGACACTAATGCAAAAGCAGGCATGAGGAGGAAGGTTTCCTTTCAAGCTAGAGACATGGTAACAGGATTTGATTTTCAGTTTTCCTAATTCTTTACTATTTTGGCACCATTATGATTTTGGTTTTACTTCATTTTTCCCCCTTTTTGACTAGACTTCACAGAATCATGTGAACCAGGGAGCTCAAAAGCTGAGTGAAATTTTTGCCACGGGCTCTCAACATGTAAGATGTGTTCTTGTGTGTGAGTATACATGTCCTCATATGCACAAATGAGTCATTCGTACACTTGCTCGTGCTATTTCCGGGAGGGGGAAGTGAGGTGGTTTACTCCAGGGTAGGGGAATGCAACACACAGACCTCCTGGCATGGAAAAGTGACATTCATGGGGAGGTTTCTGGCTCAGAGGAGGTGGCTGGAGGGGGAACCTGATGCTGTTTTCCTAGTGGAGGGGTGGGCAAAGCAGGCCTGTGCCCCTGGTGCCTCAGCTGGTCAGAAAGTGGCAGGCATCTCTCATCTCCATTTGTTCACTTTCTGTATGTCACTGTGGGCAGAGGAAAGACTCAGAGAGGAAACCACAAGTGGTCTGGGCTGCTGGGTCTCAACAACAGCAGAATGGGCTCCAGGTGCAGCCTGTTTTCTTTCCAAAGAACCTGCTACATTGCTGTCTGTCCCTCTCCAGGGAAAACATCCCCTCTTGCATGTTTGCTGGGATGTGCTGCCTTCCTCCTCCCCATCTCCACTTCTCCTTCCACCACCTTCTTGAGTAGAGACTGACCTTTTTATATCTCCTTGTTGTCTCTTTGTATTAAATTTATTTGATGGCTGGCAGATTTAGGGCTGACAAAAAGGTGCATGCCCAATAAAAACTGACCCAGATTGTCACCCATGATTTGTACTGAACTCAAATGGGACCATTCCTGAGGCTCTCAGTGGTTTAATTCAGTGTAAGATGAATTATTTTTAATCATCTCACTCCTCCTGGATCCTGGCTAGAGAGAGTACTGTCTATATTATCATATATTAAAATGGGACTGAGGTTGAAAATACACATCAGCAAAGCAAACTGTTCCCAGGATAATTTATGGCTTATCCTATAGCAGAGAACAGTGAATATTCTCCAGGAAGGTGTATCCTGCAGAGAAGGTGAGCCTGAGTCTGAAGGATCAGAGTGCAGATAGGATTTGGATAAACTTTTTAGGACAAGATCCATTGGTGCAAGCACTGTGGGAATCAGAGGAGGGAAATCAGGCCAGGATCTGGATCAGACCTTTGGTCGTCACCCATCTCCCATGGCTGGGAGGGAGAAGAGTGGTCCTGCCAGCAGAGCTGGAGGTGGTATGCCCAACTTCCAGGCACCCACGTTGCACCCCTGGTTTTGTCACACAAGCTCTCTCTGTGTGATGGGTGCCTCTGTGCTTTCTGCCTGGGTGTAGGTTTTGTGTCCCCATGTTACGTGTCCCCGGTGGAGGCTGCCCTGGCTCCCTGGCTGCACTCCTCTTGCTCCAGAGCATCACCATTGTTACGACACAAGTTGCATTCAGAAATGTTTGCTCAGTGTTCAGGGTAGATGTACGTCTTCTGTGGTGTCTTTTGGGACTTCTGTCTTCTGTGATGCCTTCTGCGAGAAGACAACACACAGGTGCCCTTTTCCCTTCACACTGCCCTCCTTGCTCCTGTGGTTCAGGGCTTTGCAAAAGCCATTGTCAGCTTAATTTTCCTGCATGTTGCTGTGCATCTATTCAGAAATATCGCAAGTAGAGACATTTCCAAACAGCTTTCAGGCATCAGGAAGAAAACAAAGTCAGTAAACAGCTCTACTGGACTCTGAATGACATTTAGTGCAACCCTCCTTCCTCCCTCTCCAGGAAGATGAGATTTTCTTTGGAAGCAGCTAGTAGTTGTTTCTGCCTGCTGGAAAGAGGGAGCAGGCTGAAGCTTCCTCTGGGCATCATCTTCTTATGAAGCGTCAATCAAGTGACTACTACAAAACTCATTTGTTGAGGTTGCAGCAGGCATCTCAGTCTGAGGACAGACACCCTGGTTGCATCCCCCGCTGCAGTAGTGGGAAGCACTGGGAACCTACTGGTGACACCTAGGACTGCCCAGGGCTGCTCCAGTTAGGCAGAGACTCTGCAGGCCTGTGACTAAGAGACCAAACACAGTCTGGGGCATCCCTCCTACATCCTTTCCCAGAGCCAGTGTATCTCTGGAGCACTGTCTGGATGCCTTATCAGCAGCACTGGGAACTGCAGCCTGCAGTAACTAGCTGTGGTGGAACTTGTGGAGAGGCACCCAAAATGTAGGAAAGCCATTGGTGCGCCAGATTTCCTGCCTGCTATAAGGGGCTTGCCAGAGCAAGTGATGTTTAACCGGAGTTGTAGAGGCTTGGCAGATCACAGTGGGAGGTGCAGAAGCTTTGGTGCAGGATGAGATGGGAAGGCACATAAGGTCAGAACTTCTAGGAAGTTCTGGGTTTTTATTTTTTTCCCAGTGACACACTGAAGATTTTCTTTAGTGTGCTTGTGGACATTAACGGCTTTGCAGTTTTTTCTGTCATTCTGGAAAGCCCAGTTTACTTTCCCTTAACTAGCGGAGCCTTTTCCAGGCACACAGTACTGATTGATAGGACAAAGGAATTATTTTCACTGAGTTATTTCCACACAGCATTGGAATGTGCCTTCAGAAGATTGATAGAGGAGATGGAGGACCTTGACGTGGTTGCCTGATGGTGATCAGAGATGTCTGGCTAATGTAGTCAGCCATGGCTGTGACTTTTCTGGTCTTTGTGAGGGTTAAAGGGAGGTTAATGCACATGGATGTGATAAGGACACTTGTGGTAGATGTTCTGAACAGCCTGAGAGCTTGGGATGATGCAACTGCACAAAAGCAAGTAGTTGTGGATGCATAGTGCTCCTGCTCTGAGCCTAGGGCCATGGTAAGAAATGCATATGCCTGTGCATAAGGCCTTTATTAAAATGACCTCACCCATATGTATACATTTTAATCATGTTAGTGAATGCCTGCTGTGTTTATTTTTAATACAGCTCTTGTTTTGATGTTACAATTGTGATGATGTGGATCTAATAGTGGTGACTCTTCATCTTAGGCCTCAAATCCAGAGCTGAAAGTGAAAAGACACTTTGCATTACTTTAAAATACAAAAGAGAATGTCCCTGGGCAAGTTAGTCCTTCATTTCCATTCTAGACTGTAGTCAGCTGTCTGCTGCCTGGAGTCCAGAGTGCACAAGTTGCTCTGGAGGTCACCTGGGGTCCCTTCTCCTGCTGCCTCCTGCAGCCAACCGATAGGTGACAGAAAGGCAAACAGACCTTTGGGGGAAGGTTCACTTATGCCCTGAACTTCAGTTTCACTTCGAGGTAAAACACAGTCTTTGCCAGCTCCGACTTTCATCTGAGGTACTATTAATTCTGTCTTTCATGCATTAAATACCTCCAAAAAATTCCCCAAGTGGAAGGCATATACCCTAATACCCAGGTATAGCAGGGTTTTCTATCAGACGTTGGTGTTCTCTATTACGGTATCAGTACCCACCAGCTTTTCATGGAGGAAAGGTGTAAAGAAAAAAGGTGTAAACTGAAAAAAGATTAGCAGAATCGTTGGCAGCCAGTGTGTGTGATGGAGTCTTAGGGAGATCAGGGATGACCGACTTCAGCCTCGCCTTCTCTCCTTAAATTGCAGCGTTGTCGCTGGGGCTGCAGAGATCTCTCAGTTTTGTAATGCATGACATGTGCTGGTGGTAGACAGGCAAGCCAATGAGCAGAAGGCAAACTGCCAGCCTTCGCTTCACTTTGAACGCCCTTGGCCGTCCCCAGACTCGTTCCAAAACATTTAAATTGCTTAAGTGTGCAGCGATGTGTTTTAATTAATGCAGAAGGAGGGGGCAGTAAAATATAGGTCCCTTAAGTGCTAATTTGGACTTGTGGTTGAGGCATAGGTGCGAGAAAGCCAGGAGTGCCTGGATCTGCCTCTGCCTCATTGCAGCATGAGCAGTGCCACAGTTTCCCCAGCCTCAGTGGGGCTGACGGTGCTGACCTACCATCACCGGGTGCCTGGGACACAAGGTACCGCAGGAAAGGTGAGTGTAGCACACAGGTATTCATGACATCTTGGTGCTCTGTCTAGGAAATGAGCTCCACAAAATAAACAGCAGGTTTATCATTAAACGGCAGGACCTGGAGACTGAAGCCTTCCTGTGGCATGCACTGTGGAAAGTTTAATAAATGGCAGAGTTTCCTCCAAAGTCCTCTCTCCAATTCAGGGCAAGCAATAGCATCATACAAAGAGGCTGCTACTGCCATTGTGCTGGTGGGGAGCACAACTGTCACACAGCTCTGTGACTTGCCCAGGAAATGTGGCATAGAATTAGGGCTTCACACACACTGCCTGGAGGCTCACACTTGTGATTTACCCCAAGACCATCTTTCATCAAATAACCTCCCCCCAAAATGAACCTCGTCCCTATATCTAGTCCTGGAGAAGGGATAATTTTGAGTTCATTTTTTTCCCTATGAGCACAATTTGGAAAAGCAGAGTGAAAAACTTTCTGGTTCATAATTAATTACTGTAAAAGGGATCAGATTTTTTTAAAATTTTCAATGACACCTGGATTATTTGGGATTACATGTTCATTTAAGTGTTCCAGCTTCAAGATCTACATCCTAACCATGACTCTTTAACAGAGGGCGGATATCTTGTCTTGACCGTGTGAACATATTGCCCACTGCAATGCCAGTAACTCTTCTTTCTGAGAGACACTGATATTGTAAACAATTGGATGATCCTGCAAACTGGTCAGAAGATCTGGTATTAAGTGATCTGGCCAGACTGTGGTTGGAAATAGAAGGTCAAATTCTCAGACAGGGTCCAGTGCACTAGGACATTTTTGTGAGGGATTTTCCTTTAGAAAGCCACCCTAACTGGATTTTCTAAGCTCCTCAGATACCCAGAATTTGAATGGCAGCTATGAATGGCTTTGATTTTGTAGAAGTTTTATTGGAGAAATTTAACCAGCACCTGCAATTAGTCAGCATGAGTCTTACCAGAATGGTCAGTTCCTTAATTTAATGAGCATTAGAAAAGTGATTCATTTCAAAGTGGAACTTTGTTATATTGCTGCAGAAAGAAGAAATGACAGAGAGGAACAAAGAGAATGAGGAAATAGTTGTTTTAGGCTGAAACCAGAGCAATATGTTCCTGGAAGTACACTTTCAGCCCCTGTGCAGGCTTTTGTCAAGCCAGGGGAGGAATCTCTGTAAACAGTTGGCTGGTCTTTTCTTAATGAGGTTGGCCTGGCCTCATTCTGGGACAAAGCTCTGCAAGGCTGCAGGTACTGCCTAACACCACATGCCAGGCTGCTTTGTACTCAAGAGCCATGCAAGGAGCATTTTCTATGCATTTCCTTGTTCCGTGAAAACACTAACAGGTTAAATGCTTGCATAGAAACGTAATAATAATGATTAATGCATTCGTCCCTAGGTTCTGGACATTCTTCTGGCCTAATCTGTCCTTCTTCAAGACTATATATCCTTTGCTCATGCTGATGGGTGTTCAGTCCTGCAATACGAATGAAGCCAGCAGGAGATGAAAGTATTGCACCTCTTGCAAGATGAAATTGCATTCTTGACCAAGAATATGCCTTCCAGAGTAATAAAAGCAATGTAACAACTAAGCCTGTACAAGGAGATGAAGCAGAGAAATGAGAAAGCATTCATTGCCTGGGAAAAAGACCTGGCAAATCTTATGGTGGTGAAACCAAATGGAAATGTTGCAAACTTTCACCTAGAATAAACAATCCGAATCAGCTGGAAGCGCTTTCCATTGCATTGGTTCCCAGGAAAGGCGTTGCATCATTTTCTTAGCATAAGGCTGCCAAAATCTGTAGCGACACACTAGAATCCTGCTGATTAGCCAAGCTCTTGGCACACTTTTATGGCCAGATATTTTTATTTATTGTTGTTTTCTGGTAAGAACTGCTGGTAGATTAAAAATGGGAGGCAGGCAACACAAATACATATTTATTTGGGTGGAGGAGACTTTGGCTTTAGGGTAGAATAATGTGTTGTGTTACGTGGCAGCTTTCTGTCGGAGGACCTCAGACATGAAATACCATTATTAACCTCCTAGCAGTGTCTGTGGCAAATGAGACATGCTCCATTTCTCAGATGGTCAAAAGCTGGCCAGAGATGTTAGGCACTGAATGCTCTCAGATCCCCTTGAGTCAAGCCTGACTTGCTTCTCCATGGTTCTGAGGACCCCACTCCACGTTTTAATATTAGCTTTTGAAAGCTGCCTGTGGCATGTGCAATTAGTAGCACTCTGTTTGAGGAGTTAGTGCCACACTAGGGTCAGAGCTCAGGAGCTCTGGCTTCCTTGCTTTACTACTTGTCAGGTTATGTTTGGAAGCAAGCACACCAGCCTTTGGTGTTTGCACTTCAGAATTATCCTACTGTAAGAAAATCCTCTTTTTCTTTTCTTCACAAATGTCATCTTTCACTTCACGTCTGCTCTTCAAGCGCTGCCTAACCCATCTGTTTTGATGTCTGTCTAGTTCTTGCTGCTTGCTGCTCTTGGTGCACACAAACCAGGCGCTGGTGCACCTCTTTCGCCCACCTCATCTTTACTAGTTCTCCCACAGTGCCTACTTCTTCTTTTCACCCTTCACTGCCTGAGCCAGCATCCTCCTCTTTTTCAAGGCAGCTTTTGTACACACTTCCTTTTTCTCTGAAACTCTAGCAACATAAGAAGAATGAGCTGAGAAAAAATTAAATAGCAATGGCAAGGTTTTTCTCTCTCTCAGCCCTTTCTTCAGTGTGGCTTCCTTTGGGAATCCTGTTCATGATTTCTTGCCATTTGCGACAGTATCCCAGGAATGATGCTGCAACATGGTACATCTGGGACTAAGTTTGAACAGGAAGCCAGATGGAGACAGGCGTACTGGAGTGGAGGGGAAGGAAACTGGGAAAGTTCAGACATAACTGGACATCCAGCAAGGCCTTGCAAGGCCAACTGGCAGCCCTGTCATCCAGTGGGCTGCCTGAAAGCAAAGATTTGTCTGAATCAGAAACTTCCATCCAAACACACATGAACTTTGAGAAGGGTCAGGTCCAGATTGGTTCCAGCTGGACTCCAGACCCTGATAAGAGAGTTCCTCCCCTGAGCCTCGAGAGCATCTGTATACCCAGGTGGCCCATAGACTGACCTCTCCTTTCCAGGGTCTCCATGATTTTTTACCCAGTTACTAGGTCATGAGCTTGCAGGAGGAGACCAACCCACTTGGGATTGTTTGTTTCACTGTCCAGGGACATTTTTCTTTCTTCAGGGAGCTCTGCAAAGCAGTTTCTCAGGAGGAGAGGAGATTCAGCATGACTCAATGGTGTTTAAGGAACAGGGGAGACAAATGAGGAGATCCTAGAGGTACTTCCTTTCTAAATAGCTCAGAGATTAGTAATGCTTTGCCATACCTGTAAATAGTTCACGCACAGACATGAATGCCAACAAGTTCTCTGGAAAGCTGCACCTCACTACCTCTTGTTTTCAAAGTGCATTTGTGATTTTTCAGCAACCACCTACTGAAGCCAAGAGAAAATAAAAAGATCCCTGACCTTTCACTGCTCTGATTTCCTAATAATTTGGACACCTTTAATCCTTGCCTCAATCTGCAGGGCACGGTTGTGTAACACAGCCACAGTCCAGGAAAGCCCTGGCACCAGAGAAATGCTGGACCTGGGACATCCTCCATGTGCAAAAAAAGCAGGAGGGGTGCAAAGAGGAAAGTATGTTCTGGTGCTCACAACAGCATTCACTGTACTTCTGTGGTGTTTGGGGAATCAGAATGCGTGGAGGGTTTTTGCTTGTCGCCAAAATGGCCATGCAGAGTGGTCAGACAAGTTGGGCAGTGAACGCATGCACATTAATATTTGCTGTCACTGAGGTTGCAAAACAAAAGCAGACAGATCATTTCAGGACTTGGCCTCCTTATCTCCACCTACCACAGCCTATAAAGTTGCATAAGAAAACAGGACTTAATAGGAAGAGATCTGAGGTGGAAATCTGAAGAGAAATGAAGCAGATGCAACAACACTGAATTGTCAAAGCTCCCCCAGAATGGGATTTTGTGGTAATAGCAAAATAGTTCTGAACTTGTCTCAAACCCTGACTGCAGGTCCTACCCAACTTAGGCCAAAAGAAGTTAAAATTAAGGAGGCTTCTTTTGTGGTTTGTTGTATACTCTGTGATTATGGACATTCAAAAAGCTCATTCTACCAAAAGACTCAAGGATGTGCACCCTCCTGGAAAACTTCCTTGTTTAATGCATGTAATTCCAGTATGCAAAAACTTAATGACTGAGAAAAAGAGGAAGATGTTCCTGTTGTGGTTTAGTGGTGACAAAAGGGTTAATCATCTCCCAAAGCTCCTAACAGAGTCACAGTAAAGGCCATTTAAGTCCCAGCCTTCTCCTAGGCTGCAAGAGCAATGGGGACAACCCCTGCAGAAACAGGATGGCTGCAGAAACCCAGTGTGCAGCAGAAGGAACTAAGTGGCTCCAAGGTGGTTTTGATCTGTTTGAAACCCTGATATATTAAAAAAAAAAAAAAATAATAATTTTTTTTTTTTTTTAATAATATCAGGGTTTCAAAAAAAGATTTATTTTTTTTTTTGGGACACATGAGCATCTGTTTAGTGACTTCTTGGTGCAGGGGACAAGCAACTCACTGGTGCCTTGCCAGGTAAGCAGCAAACAACATTAGGTCATTGCAAACAGTTCTCCTTGGGCTCCATCTGTCAGATAAGGACTGGATCACTGGCAAGATGTTTGTAGTGACAAACTCTCCTTTACTTAAGAAAAGCCAAATGTGAAGCTCCTTAAGCAGAAAACCTGAGATACCCTTCCTAGACCAGCAGCAGCTGATTTGCTGCCATTCGTTAATCTCTCACTAGCTCAAATCAAAATGAGCTGCGTGAAGAAGAAATGTCTCTGTCACGACATGTCAGACCCATGGAGCCAACTGCGTCCCAAGTGCAGAATCTGCTAGGGGCCACAGGGGTGGTTCTGACTCCGAATCACCCACAGCTGATTATGTGTGAGTGACTGCATGCTGTCCAGGCGTGCTCTGCAAGCCTCCTCTGGGCTCAGCCTGCAGGAGACAAGCATGTATTACAGTCTCACCTTCAGCTTTGGAGCAGGCCCTACTTAGTGGCCATTCAAATACGGTACTGTCAAGGAAGAAGTGCTGCACCTAATGGTGGTGTAGATTAAGATGAGATTAAAAGAAAAGCTGTGGTTCAGAGGAATGACGCCATGGAAAACATCAAGGAAGATGAGATGGAATGTGCAGCCATTAGCAAATTGCTTTATGGCTATTGAACACTGTTGTTTTGCCAAATCTTGAATGTATTGGGTGCTGTGGATTTCTTCATTAAAATAATATTATTAAATTGTTATTTGTTGCACTTTTCAGTGCCTGTCCCCTTAGCTATTTTTACTTTTGCTCTGTGTATGATCCTGTAAAAACAGACCAGTCTGTGGGGAGAAAGCATGTTTCTATTCATGCTTTTTAAATAGCACGGCTGATTTTCTCTGAGTTCATTCCTCTTCTCCATTTTGCTTTTGTGGCTCACCTCGCAGCCTGCACAGCAGTGGCTATAAACCCTTTCCATCCCAGTTATTAATGTTAAGCTGACAAGCTTTAAGCAAGGATTTTCAGGTATCTTTACAAAGCTTGTGTTGGCTGCTAGGTGTTCCCAGGAGGCTGCAGATCCTGGAATCTTCCACCCTGGCAATGTGCCCAGCCCATTGCAACTGCGACCTTACCAAGATCTCAGTACTGGGATTTTGCAGCTGTTCAGAGGTCTCCAGACGTCACAGCAAATGGTTTCTGCTCTCCAAGTCAGCCAGTTGCTGCTCTAGATGACACACCCCCCAACCTTTTCAAGGTTTTCCCACTGTTGCTTACCAGAACCACCTTCAGAGTTGAGATGGAGATGGAGCAATGAGTGGAGGTTGCTAGAGCCCCTAGCAGAGCAATGAGTGGAGGTTGGCAACTGCATCACTTTATAGTTTGCTAAATCTAAGGTTTTTGGCAGCTTGTCTTCAAGGAAGGCACATAGAGATGGCAGGATGGGGGAGAACTGAGATCTCCAGAGCTGATGATCACATCAGCAACCAGGTCTGCACATTGGCTGTATTATACAGAGATCACATCAGCCCTCTTCTCTCACAGTTATGAAACCAGTTACGGGATGCTGCGTGGATCCGAATTGTATTCAAGTAGTTTTATGCTTCACAGGCTGCTGGATCACTGTGACAGCTGTGCAAAGCTAACAGTGGCTACAGAAGGACAGAAGCAGCTCACCCCTGAGCCCTGTTCCCTCAAACACTGCTCTCCTCTGATGCACGTTTGTGTGCTGGAGCATGCCAGAGCAGCCCTACAACTCAAACTCTGGCTTCTCCAGTTGTACCAAGTCATCAAGGTTTACAGGCTTTCTCTCTCTTCTGACCAGACATGGTCATAGTAAGAGCACCAGTCCTCCCTAAAGCAAGGTAGACATTGCTTTTCAGTGACATGTCCATCATCAATCCTTACAGGAAGATTTTTCAGCTTTGAAGCTCGCAAGTACATCACATAAGGTACAAGTCTGTGTTGCTGTTTTGCATAACACTTGCCAGCCTGTTTGAATGTAGCCCTGGGCTCTTTCAATTCTCCTTCAGGTCTCTTTGGCCTGGGGACAAATCTCTTGTGAGAACTGCAGTATCAGCCTCCGGTGTTGCTCAGTTAAAGCAAGCAACAGCAGGCTGGCTACAGTGAGGTTCATTAGTGGGTTTCATATGTTGCATAAAGCAAGACCAAGAGGTTTGCATTTGCTTGCTTTTCTTTCCCCCCTGCACTGTCCTCTCCTGTGATTTAGAACACTCAGGGAGTAATGTGGCTGCCAAAGCAAGCTGGAACAGGCAGCACTTGGGACAATCAGGGCAGGGGGCAGTGCTGCTAAACCTCAGCAGTTATGACACTGCCCTGACACCATCCCACACCCATCCATTTGTAGTCCTTTCTTTTGCTCCAGGATCTCATGAAATGAAAAGCACAAGGGTAGAGAAGGCTCTCTGGTGAAACCTCCCTTGTGCTCACCTCTCCTGCAGGGTTTAGTGGCTGTGTGAGGGCAGCAAACAGTGTGGAGGCACTGGATGAGCACTCCCTATGAGTGAGTGGCAACTCACAGTCGTGAGGCCCAGGCTGGAGGATGCTGAAAGGCCTGTCCTTTGTATTTTGGTGCTCCCTTCCTTCATCTTTCTCTGAGCAAAGGACTCTTATCAGGAGCTGCTCCCCACGGTAGTGGAATTTAAATAATCCCTCTAATTATCTTTCTGACTAAATCGGGTTAGCAGCTTCCCTCCCAGCACACACACACACCCTGGCTGCAGAGGTTTCAGGGGAAGATAAGATGCTGCTCTGTCAATCAGAAACACTGTGAATAGCTGTTACTCTGCTTTTGTGGGGCTGTTCTGTATTTTATGTCCCTTCCCGTTACTCTTCACCAGACCTTTCTACGGATGGAAGGCACCTGGCTGATGGCTCTCTAGACTGCCATCCACAGACCAGGAGAAGAACATGCACACACCTGCCTTCAGCCGGGTGAAAATTAGACACATCCTCTACTGCCAAGAAGGTTTCTTCAGTACCACAATAACTAATATTTCCTTAAGATATGCAGGAGTGCTTCCAGATTGCAAAATGAAAATTACTGCCTGGAATCACTGCATTCAAATTAGGGAAATATCCCTTTAAAAAAACCCACTGGCAATATAACCAAAGGCCCTAAGGCCAAGCTGATCTTCAACATAACTTTACTGAGTCAAGAGAAATATATCATGGATTAAGTTGGGCTGACAGCAAAAACCACAGGCAAGTGAGAAAGATTCCCAGGATCAAGCTGACCTGAAAAATATAGTAGGATTTTTCCCATAAAGGAATAATTTTCTTTATAATAACAGATACAATGAAATGCTTGTCAGAATTATTGCAAGCATATGGATGAGATAATCAACATTGTATGAATTATTTCCTTCTGCAGCTATTTTTTTGTCTCCTTCTTTAGCTGTTCTTCTTTAATTCCAAAGCTTGTAACCGTCCTGTTAGCTTTTCTGGATTTACTACCTGCCCTTGGCTTGCTAGACCCACGTTTTTGGTGCTAATCCCAGGCTTGCCACTGAGTTTCTTTGGGATTTTGGTGAGGTTTTTCAGCCCAGTATCCTCCAACTCCATCTTTACCAGTACATTAATACGTGAACTGACCACCAGACAATGTTAAGGGTAAAATACCTGTTGTTATCTTCCTGGATTGGACCCTTGGTCTTCAGTTTAATGGTTTGTAAGCATTACCAAGCAAGGATGACAGTTAGCATGAAGAAAAAGCTTTCTCAGAACCAGTGCCTGCTTATGGGACTTGCTTCCCAAGAGAGGAGAATGAATGACCACAGAATTAATCTCTTTAAAAAACTCTGTCTAAAACTCATTTGTTGTGTTTAACTTGTTCTCAGCAAGTCCTAAACACACACTTGGAAACAAAGAGTGGAAAACCCAATTGTAGTTGTTCACAAAAACCAAACAAAACCAATCCAGGATCAACTTGCCAGTGTGCTAAAAAGATCACTACCAACAAACCTCTGTAAAATAACCAAGTAATTTCACTCATAGTATTGAAAAGACAAAGAAGAGAAAGGATCGAGGCTTTTCTTTTTGGTTGTTTATCAGTTTGGCAGTAGTTACCAAGAACTACCAGGGTTTTTCATTTGGTTTCTCACTCTCTCGCACCTTCCAAGAGACAACAGGCCTTTAAATTACATTTTTATTCCTCAGCTTTGTAGTTTGAGAGTTCATGGCTGCAAGGGAGGGTTGGAGAATCCCTCCTGAGCCCCAGCACTTCAGGGATCCCTGATTATCACTCCCTCACCTCTGTATTTAACTTGTGTTTGGCAAAGCACAACTTGACCTCAATCAGACCTCCTAGGAGCCAGGTTGGATTTCACAGCATCAGGAAATGTGGATCCAATCCTGCCTCTGGAATTCATCCCAAAGGCTAAGTGTCTGCACTGATAAAATACATACTACTTTCTTACTTGACATTACCGGGCACTAGTGTGCTTACTGTGGGCCTTTTCTGCTGTTAAAGACTTTTTTGCTACCACCATTTCTTCCTGAAGGTGCTCACACATTATAATGACACCATCTTTTGGTTAATTTCTGGATGAATTTAGCAGGTTAAATTCTTCAGGTCTCTCAACCCCTTTCTTAAAATGCAGAGACAGCAAAGGGGAAAATATTTGTCTCGTTAGGACCATCTGTGGAATGAGAACTGGTCCATAATTCATTTTACAGCTTATCTCTTCATCCATCTAGAGCCCTTATGAGGCCCTGTAGCTGCAGTATTACACTGCAATATTACACTGCCCGACACACTCTGGTCAGGCTGTTTGTCTGTTCTGACCTCAGCACCC